>WBNA01000598.1:0-32904 GCA_013398345.1 Nothocercus nigrocapillus
CATTTTACTGATCACATGTGAGTGCTGGCCTTGCACACAATAGGATGTCACTAATGAGAAGAAATGTGCATGATCCCAAATGATCTAGCTGCATAAATAGTAGAAACAAATGTAATGTGTTGCATTGCTTTTTCTTCTTATGACAATGTCTCCTGGAATATCATGTTCTGCCTGCTATCCGTGAGAAATAAATAAATTAATAAACACTTCAGTAAACTTTAATACATAAATGACAGAGAAATGCATATTTACCCCTATAATGTAATTGTCACCAGTCCTCCAAGAGCTAGGATCCTGTCTCTGCCTTCCACAACGTCTGGTAGATAAGCTCCTTGCTCTGCCCTTATTTCTCCCCTTCCCTTACCTCCCCCATATGTAGGGTCCATGGAATTTGGTCAGAGCCTTGAAGAGCGCTTCAGCCTGGTCACTAGGCCAGTGAATCCCCTTAAAAGGGGGCTGGGGAGGAGAGCACAGGAAATGTCTTTTTTTCAAGTTGTAGTATCCCCTTGCCAAGGGTGCAATCAAACTGGAAACCACGTGGGAGCACCAAATGGGAACTGCTGAGCCAAAAAGTAGATGTTGTTTCTGGCACAAGCCTGCACTTGGTCAAGTGCGAGCAGTCCTTCCGGCCAGGACCACACCTGTGTCCTCCAGGCCCTTGAGCTCAAGTTTTGGCTTTGGACAACTAACAGGCATGTCCCTCTGCAATCCAGCAAGACTGACTCTGGCAAAGGAGCATGAGGTCATCATGTGAGCAGAAATGCGTGCACATGACATCATTTTATGTTCCAGTTCTTTTAAACCTCTGAAATGCCAGTCACCTGGAGCTACAGGTTCCAGTCAGTTTGTGTAGTTATGGCTTTAACATCTTAGGAGACTGATAGAGGGAAAATGTTTCATCATCTGGATATGATAAAGCTTTAGCATCTGGCTTTGTTCTGAACCAGAAACATTTCCTGAACCCTTGCACCATGTTGGACGTGTTCACTGTCCATATACTGACTAATTTTTTAATTTCTCTTTTTATTTTTTTTCATTTCTTTAAAATCTCCCTTAAAGTCCTTTATTCTCCTGGTTGTGGATTTTTTCTGTGTTTAATTTTGTATGCATCTGCAACAGTTCCTTCATTATTATTTATTTTACTCCCTATCAACTATGCTGTTCTTTGACTTTTGATATTCTCCATATATCTAAAGCAAGTAAACCTCATGTGCCTGTGTCCATCTATCATTTCTCACTAAAGACTTTAACCTGCTGGTTATTTTCCACCAAGGCTCACAGAGCAGGATTGGTCACAGAGATTCCAGGGCCCTCTGAAAAAAGTCCAAAAGTTTCCAGAAAAGGCAGATGCTACCCTTACTTATGGGGATGCAGAGCAATAGGAAAACAGCCTTCATGGTTCCTGCTGCTCACGGAACAGCATCTTCAACATACATGGCCTTGACCACAGCTTATGGGAAGACACATTTAAGCATCACCAATAATTTTTTTTTTTTGGGGGGGGGGTTACTCTTTTTCTTCCTGAGAAAGATGTCATTTGGGGCCAGATCTCCAACTATTATAAATTAGAGAGCAGGGCTGGTTGTAGGAAAGGCCAGTAAAGGGGAAAGGATTAATTATGTTTATCTAGTTTGTGTTGAAGAGGTCAGAGAAAATAGATCAGTAATTCCTGCATTTAGTCCAAAACAAAATACGTTTTCCCAAGTTGTGCTTGGGAGAATATTTATGATATTTCCTGACAACTTTGAGATACCAGATACATAAATAGGCTCCCAAAAGGGAGCTGAAATGGCAGATACTGATAGAGAATGTGGACTTCACGTATGCACAGATGTGTATGCCCAGCTCAAACCAATTGATAAAGCTCTGGTGGTGCAGGGATCACATTAGTTTGCATCAGCCATGACTCCAGCCCATGGTTCCCTCCTGATTTCTCCTTTTTCACTTAGTGGCATGATTTAGTTTGGGTATATCTAATCAGCAATGATACTAAGCAGAGTCTAAAAGGAGGAGAAAAGCATATGATTTCTCATGCATACAGACTGCTTTTGTGGTGCAGAAAATGTCTCTGTACTTTTCTTTCAAAGGAATAACATTCCTGTCAGTGCCATTGCCCATGCTTAAAGAATATTCGGGACACTTTTTCTTGAATTAGCTTGTTTTTCATTGTGTAGACAATGGGGTTGAGCATGGGTGGTAGGAGCATATAGAGGTTGGCCAAGAGGATGTGAATGTGGTTGGGAATATTGTGACCAAAACGATGAGTGAAAAATGAGAAAAATGCTGGTGTGTAGAACATGACTATAATGCAGGCATGAGAGCTGCAGGTGCCGACAGCCTTGAGCTGGGCCTCCTTGGAGGACAGCCTGAAGACAGCCCTGAGGATGAGGATGTATGACACCCCAATGAGCATGATGTCCACTCCTGGTGACAGAAGGGTGGTGGCAAAGCCATACCAGATGTTCACGGCAATGTCGGCGCAGGCCAGACGGGCAACACCCATGTGCTCGCAGTAGGTGTGAGGCATGACCTGGTGTCCACAGTACGGCAGCCTCCGAAGGAGGAAGATTGTTGGGAAAATCACAGAGAAGCCCCGAGCAATGGCCGCTAGCCCGATCTTTGCCATCACTGAGTTTGTGAACACTGTGGCGTACCGCAGTGGGTTGCAGATGGCAATGTAGCGGTCGAAGGCCATGGCCAGCAGGATAGTGGACTCTGCAATGAAGCTTACATGTGCAAAGAACATCTGGGTGAGGCAGGCATGGAAAGATATCTCCTTGGAGAGGGACCAGAATATGCTCAGGGCTTTTGGCACTGTGGAGGAGGATAATACAAGATCTGCCACAGCCAACATGGCCAGGAAGAGGTACATTGGCTCATGGAGGCTTTGCTCCATCACGATAACAAAGATGATGATGGAGTTGCCAAAGACAGCAGCGATGTACATGAGGCAGAATGGGATGGAAAACCAGATGTGCAGCTCCTCCAGGCCTGGTATGCCCATTAGAAGGAAGGAGGCAGGCTGCAAGCTAGTATGATTGACAGGTGCCATCACAGGAGGAGATATAAACTGGTTTAGGGTATCTTACCTGTAAGCAAAAAACAGTGGATAGTTTCACAGCTTAGAAATCACAAGAATACACATGGAGGAGGCAGGAGAACTTTCTTTCTGTAGCTTCTGAAGTGATTTGGAAAAATCGCTGCCCCCACCCAAGCCCACTTGAGATATTGGCTCCAAATCAAGTGATAAATGAAGTGGTCGGTATTTTATAGACTCAGAAAGGAAATCCAGAGAAGGGATTTACCAAAGTTCAAAAATCAGTGCAAGAGCCAGGGAGAGGAATCCAGCCCTGCTAGCTTGAACTGCAGTCGTTAATTGTGCTTTTGTTTTGTCGCTCCCCAAAGCCACTACAAGGGCAAGAGTTTGCCCTGAGAGACCCTGATTTTTGACAACATACTAAAATTTTCAGTACCTACCTCACTACTCTCCTTACTGTCTGCTCACTTGTTCATTCCCATCACGTTTTGCAGGACATCAGATGATGATGCAAGTCAGAGGCTGCTTGCGCAGCACCACATGCTGTTTACTGATGGCAGTAGCACATTGGTATGAAAGCAGAATCCAGGAGTCTGTTCAAAACAAATCAGAGAGGAAGATCAGCACTTGCAGAGCACGTAGGCTCCAGGAGAGAATGTGTGCAGAGAAGACAGGATAGCTGCTGAACTGCAAGGCAAGTCCAGGACCTAAGGTCTAAGGCAGAGTAAGGCTGCTGGGACAGAGGTGAGCTTCATAATTCTGGCACGGAGTTCAAGCAAGGAAACTCAGGATCCTCGCTATTTTCCCATGCTAGAGACCAAAGATTGCATGCAAATCTGAGTAGCCATTGGCATTGCAGCTGAATGAAACCTCATTCCCAAAACATGGGCAGTGCTGCCTCATGGGTGTCCCATGACTGTGTCATATCTGCCTGTGTTGACTCTCCACATGTGCAGTGAACAAGCCCAGCTCCATCTCCAGAATGCCTGGAGCTTGCATGTGTCGAGTCCTCTGTAGGCACACCAGTGGACAGGGAAAGGGGCTGCTGTATTTTTTCTAGCCCATGCTACCCTGTGACTTTCACCTCTGCTTGCATCTCTGCTGGAAGTTGCTCATCCCAGCCCAGAATTTGCAGTATTTCCAGTAAAAGGGCAAAACTACCAGTGAGGGCAGCATCAACCAGGCTGTGAAGAGGAACCATGAGCTCTCCACAGACAGCAAGCAACCAGGTCTACATCCCAGGCTATCCGGGTTGGCAATTGTCTATCTAGCAACCTTGGCCCAGGCCTTAGCTGATATTCTCTTGCTTCTGTGAATGCCCATCCCTGTCCCCTTACAGGCAGTATACATGACAGGAGGCTGGAGAACATCATCAGCTGTGGTCTCCTTCATGCCAGGCAGATTCAGGCAGAGCTTGGGGAGCAACACTGCAGAATAACTCTGCAGGTGGATCACTTTTCTGGTCTGAGAGACATGGGCCCAAAGTAGCCTCTCTTAAACAGCAAACCCTGCCTGGACGCGGGTGCTTTGCCATATCAGAGCTTAAATCTGCAATGTGGAGTGGGTCCTGGATGCAGAATTTTACCTCCTTACTCAAAACAGGTACCTCAGTCACAGAAACCTGCTAAATAAGAGCTTGAGCGAGCTACTCACCTGCTCCCGGGACAGCCAGGATTGAGGAGAGCTGCCTTTGAGCCAGAGCGGCCACCTGCAGAAACAAGCAGGAGGTGGCGATATTTATACAGTCCCCTGAGTCCCGGGGGGGCTCACATGCAACTGGGAGCTGTAGAGCTCCAGTCTGTACCGAGTGAACAGAAGAATTGAAAAGTATACAGAATTAAAGTATTTTTCATAAGAATTTCTTTAATGTGCACTGCCCGATGACAGATATCCTTCTGTGGTTTCCGCGATATGGCATGGGGGAGAGTGCACAAAATCATCAGAGTACCATCATCTTCTTCATGGAGGGAAGAAGATGAGATGGGACAGCTTAAGACACATGGATGAGTGATGCTGATCCTGATCTCTTGCAACTAATGCTGCCGTAGTGCTAAAGGACCTGCCGTGCTCCCTGTCTCCAGCCTTGCTCTGCCTCCCGTGTGGGCATGCAGGTGCTGCTGCTTCGAGCATCACTCTGATAAATATAGTAATGATGTCTGCTCTCTGCAGCTTGTTTTCACGGCCCTCCTAAGTCTCAATTTTCAGCATTGGCTTGTACTTTGTGAGGACTCTCTTTGGAGACATAGAAAGAAAAACTAATATTAATAAAGAGTAGGAATGGGGAACAGGTGGGTGAGCAGAGAGAGAATGTCAGAGAATGGAAGCTAATAAAATCAGGAGGAAAGTCAAACTTGGGCACCTTAAACTGAGCACTGAAAGTATTTTAGTAGCTGAAATAAAAGCAAACAGATTGCCTTTAGCCAGATGTTTTCTTCTTCCTTTCTTTGAATCAGGAAAATGGTGAGCTGATAGCTTAAGAATATACTTTTCTGAAATAGATTTTCAAGCTCTCAGAAAATGAGGTATTGCAAAAGCTCCTTGTCATCTGCTGTTACCATGCACTTGTCTTTTAACTGCCCAGCCCCAGCGCAGACACCGTGACAGACAACTCCTGGCTCAGACCAACTCCAGTGCAAAAACTCATGGTTTTAATTAAATATGTCCTCAATGACCCATTTGATACATACTGTGGCATAGGCAGGTACAGTTTTCTTGCTGCTTTACCTGAGATCCAGACTACCTCTTCTACTGCAGCACCTCTGATGGGCAAAAGAGCCTTTGTGCTCCAGGACCAGTCCTAGTCCCAGAGGTTAACGAACAGGTCTGAAAAGCGGGCACAGAGGTTTGATGTTTCTTGGCTTTTGTGTTTCCAGCCTCAAAGCCTCAAAATGAAGGCACAGCTGCTGTGTGGAAGCAGCAGCCATCGTCATGGGAAGATGTGTGCGGGTTTCTGCACAAGCACCCTTTAATCTAGTGTCTCCAAAGGTGCTCAGGAGAGGACCTCCTTATGTCTAGACTTTCTCATTGTTTCAGGAAAAAAAAAAAATAGTGGGGAAAGGAGTAAGGAGAATCAAACTTTCAGTGAAGGTTCTGACATGGAAGTTACAGATGGACTGTGTGGCAGCATCGCGTTGCTGTCTCATCTCCCCATGCATGGACATGGAAATAACCACCCCGTTCTTGCGAGCCCGGCCCGCAGCCTGCAGGGTCTGCACCCGGCAGAGGGAGGCAGCGAGCCATGCAAGACCCAGCGCCTGCAGCACCAGTAATGAGCTGCCCCTTGGCAAGCGACCCTGCAGGAACGCGAGCTTGAAGGGAGCGCAAGCAACGAGGCATGAGCAGAGCGCAGCTCCGTGCACGGTGGGAAGAGCTGCCTGGAGCCAGACCGAGGTCTGTGCAACCCAAGAGCCACCACGATGCCGAGGGAAGGGGTTAAGAGCAAGGCAAGCAAGTGGGGATGCTTCTCTGCTGTGCTCATGCCAGCAGCAGGAGTGCAGGGCCCTCCTCAGCCAGAGATGCTATTCTGGCATCCAAGGATCTTCCTCCTGTGAATCTGCCCTTGCGTTCTGAGCCTGTGCAAGCATTTAGCACCCACAGCATGCTGCCATTTCATCACACTTAGGTCTGTCCTCATGGGCTATATGGATGTGTGACCTTGGCTCGGAGCCTGGAGAAGCAGCAAGGATCCACTTGGTTTTAGGTATTTATCACTTCCCAGTGACAGTGTTTTCCAAGATCAGGGTGAATTTACCTGCCATGGCGCTGTGTGCACGATCCATGGGAAACCATAAAAACAATTAATTTTGCAAAACGTTAAAAAAGGCCCTCCAGGTGGAGCCAGTTCACGAGGTGTCCGCACCTCTGGGCTTGCAAAAGAGAAAAGCTGCTTTTTCATCAGTGCCGCCCCATTAGCTCAAGAGGCAATAAATCCATTTTGCAGGTCGGAAGGAGGCAGTGAGAGGAAGGCAGCATGTTGGTTCGTGGGAAAGCAGCCATACCAATAGTGCGGTGCTGCAGCCCAACCCAGTCAAAGCACGCAAGGTGAAATGAGTGAAGCCCCAGTGTTTTTAAAAACTTGTGTTTTAAACAAAATGCAATGTTTTTGTTTGCTCTTTTAGAGTTCTGAAGTCACCCCTTTGCATAAAGCATTGCCCTTGCTCACTGTTTTCCCTTGGAAGCGACTTCTGCAAACACAGAGGACCATTGTCCCCATCCAGCTCCTTCGGCCAGCCTGGGCAGACATGTCTGTAAGGGCAGTGCTTGACCCAGCAAACCTTGCCAGACCTGACCCTGCTGCATGTTCCCACCCTCATCCTCTGCTTCACATGCAAAGGTGAAAGCGCAAACAGCTGGTGACCAGCTCAGTCTCCCCCTGGTCAAATCTGCCCCTCAGGCCATGTCAGGACCATCTCAGTCCAGAGAATTGCAGTCTCCAGTAGTGTGGTAGTGCTGGCCTTGTTGCATCACATACAGGGTTTTTGAAGTATGGGATTTATGTGTTTGCATGCAGTGTCATTCTAGTTTTGCAAGCCTGAAAGTTCACCTGCAGGTGGTAAATGCTGACAGCTAAAGGCAGGCAAACCTGAGGCACTTGAAGACTCAGAATTTTCTCCTTTTCAGCCTGTTTTCTGCTATCCAAGTTGGCAGATCCTTGCTGAGCATGCACAGCCACACAGAAACACACATCTTTGCTCACTGCACATGTGGCCACCTGAAAGGACCATTGCAGAGGGCCAAGCCTCTGCAGACAGCGCGTGGACACCAGCAGCACCCACAGGCACCATGCAGCTCAGTCCTGTTCCTCTGCTCCCACAGATCAGCACAGGACACCCACTCTTGCTGTTTTTGCAGCCACTCTCGTGGTCCATCCAATCCTGGACCAGACCATGGGTCTGTCCAGACTCTGTGCCTGAATGGCTATTTCCCCAGTCTCCAGCTCCACTCTTGGGTCATTCCAGATTCTGGTCTCCTCCTACTCACCCATTAGTCCAGCATGAAGTTTGCTGGGAAATCCCACACATATCCCTGTGCAAAGAGATCCAGTCACTCAGAAAATAGCAAGAAAAGGGGTTTAATGGGAAGCCAGGACAGCCTGCAGTGGCCAGATAAGCACACTGACCAGCTGCTCATTTACACTCACTGGTCCCCTTTTACCTCCTGCAACTCCATTTTCCCATGCTGGTTCCTCTCCATCTTAAACCCTCTTTTTGCCTGATTTTGGTCCCTCTCCTAAAGGAAAGAGCAAAGTTCTTATGGAATATTTGAAGGGGCATGTGGGATTGCATCTCCTAAAGGAGGAGTACCAAAAGCATAATACATTTCACATCACAAAATATATTTCACACATTCCCACAACCCCTGAAGACCTCCCCTATAAAGTTTTACACAGCCCAACAAGCCCCTTCAAATATCCCATAAGAAGTTTACCCTTTTCCATGTGATCCATAATAATCTTTTCTTCTTGGAGATCTTCTTGGAGAAGCAGGTCTTCTTCTTGGAGATCTGGTTGAACCTCTTTCCTTCCTCTTCCTTCAGTGGCACCTCCATCAGCGACCTGATAGTTGTGGTCTTTAGTATTTTCTCTTAGTTTAGGGTCTGCATATCTAGGTGTGGGTTGTTACTTTTCCTCTCTCTCGTGTCTGTTTATATGCTGAAAAACTGATGATCAGACATCCTTACAAAGCATATATTCTTACCTTGCAGGTATGTCCTTTACCTTCTGCTTATCTTTTACCTTACAGATAACCCTACTTCCCACATATCTTTATTCTGGCAAAAGTTTTTAATATGTTCCCCTCTTTCGGCTCATGTTCTCAGGAGCTTAACCTTGCACAACACTGTTAGCCATGGCCATCATATTGGCTCTACTGACAAATGGCAGCCCTAGAGCTATGTGCCCCTCTTTGATAGAACATTCCCAGTATCCGTCTCCAGATCACTTTGTTTTTCACACTGTAAACAATGGGATTCAGGAGGGGTGGTGCCAGAAA
Source organism: Nothocercus nigrocapillus (assembly GCA_013398345.1). Classification (NCBI taxonomy): domain Eukaryota; kingdom Metazoa; phylum Chordata; class Aves; order Tinamiformes; family Tinamidae; genus Nothocercus; species Nothocercus nigrocapillus. The sequence goes on from WBNA01000598.1 coordinate 9,028, forward strand.
ATGAAGGTTGGCTACAGAAGTGTACACCTGGGGGGACACATGTTTCCCAAACCGGTGTAGAATAGACAGGCAGATCATGGGGGTAAAGAACAACAGGACGGCACAGATGTGGGAGATGCAGGTGTTAAGGGTTTTGAGACGCTCCCTCCAAGTTGCAATGTTCAAGATGGTCTTAAGGATCAGAACATAGGACAGAAGGACAAAAAGCAAGTCCAAACCCAGTGTGGATATCAGCAGAAAAAGCCCATAGGCACTGTTGATTCTCGTGTCAGAGCCTGAGTGTTTGATGATGTCTGGGTGCAAACAGTAGGGATGGGAGAGCTTGCTGGCCCTGGTGAAACAGAGCTGGGTCAGCAGGACTGGGAGTGGAATTAGGATAAGGATGGTCCTCGTAATGATTGCTGCACATATCTTCATGGTCACTGAGTTGGTGAGGATGGAAGAGTAACGCAGGGGGTGGCAGATGGCCACATAGCGGTCAAAGGCCATAGCCAGAATGACGGCAGATTCGATCTCTGTGAAGGTGTGAATGAAGAACATCTGGGCAAGGCAGATGCCAAAACCAATCTCTCTGGCCTTCAGCCACAGCATCATCAGTATGCTTGGGAATGTGGATGTGCACAAACCCAGGTCTGCCACAGCCAGCATAGCAAGCAGTAGATACATGGGTGCATGGAGACTCTGCTCTACCTTAATGATGGAAAGGATAGTGCAGTTCCCCAGCAGTGCCAGGAGGTACGCAGAGGAGAGAGGTACAGCTCCCCATAACTGAGTAGTTTCCCGTGCTGGAAAGCCACCCAAAAGGAATGATAGAGTCTTTGTCTGACTGCTATTGGCCTTGGGTAGGGTGAAACAAGGATGCACCATCTCATCCCTGAATATCGCCCTGGAAAGAAAGCCAGACGGATCACAAATCAGAGGGAGGTAGTGAAAAGTAGGTATAGTTTGTCGGTCCTCCAGTCTAAAGTCTCGAATCGGAGGTATCACCATGATGTGACATGACAGTGCTGTGTCACAGCAGAACTTACCAGGAGCTCTACTGGAACATCTGAACATACTCACCTCCTTCCATACGGACGTGCACTAAGTTCCTGGGCAGGTCTGTTAGGGAGGTTTACAGCACCTTATGCAGAGTATCCACATGCAAGTGTAGAAAAGTATTTAAAATAACTTAAATAAATGTTAAAAAAACCCAATGCAATTAGAAATACGCTATCTATCTTTTCAGATAATTGCAGGAGTATTGCCATTCTGCGTTGAAATCCATAAAGTTTCTGTTCCACATCATGTGTGTCTGCCATTCCCTTCCTCAGTTTCCAGATCTGTGATGCACTTCAGCAGGGTAAGTGCAACAAGAGAGTAAGTTCTGCTGACTGATCCCTGCTTGTGTGAAACTTGAGACTTTAATATGCACGTGAGCTCACGCTAGTCCTTAACAAATGTTCATTAAAGAACAGCCCCCGCACCACATGGAGGGGAAGGAGGAACAGTTAGAAAGAAAAGTTATCCTCAGACAGAAACGTCTCAAGGGAAAGAGTGGGGGTGAATCCTGAAGGTTGCTTGTCCAGAGGACGGATCATTATAAAGTCTGATAGACTATGAATGAAAAGTCTGATAGACTATTTCATTCTAGAGAATGAAAAGTTCAAGCAAATTCACCCCCACATTTCACTGGGGGCAAATGTTTTCTTAAAACTGGACGGAAAAGGGTCTGCACCCTGCTCTGCTCTAACAGGCAGTGACACATGAGAGCTTAGCGTCCTTGGGAGCTCTCCCATCTCTGCTCCAGCCTCTGGCAGAGCACAGCGCAGTGGAGCTGAGCACATCGCAGGGTGCTGATGCTGATGGAGCTGCTCCGTAGGAGGGTGATGGGGCATTTGCGGATGCGAGTATCAGTGCACCTATCCATATCCGCACGGAGTCAGGACCATGGGGTGGCTCAGCCCTTCCCCAGTAGTGGCCTGGTGCAACCCCCCACACCTGAGCAAAGCGCCCACTCACCTGCTGTGCTCAAGATCAGCCTGAGCTTCCCTCCCTGAGCCTCTGCCGAAGGAGCTGCCTGCTCCCGAGCACCAGGGCTCCCAGCAGGGCCGAATTTATACCGCCCTAAACAATCCCCAGTGTGGGGAGCTCTGGCTTCGTAGCATCCCCGTGTGCTGTTCCTCTGAGCTCAGAGCAGGTGCATTAACCCCCAAAGCACCAGGTCCGCCCTTGTGTACAGTTGAAGGATGTTTATCTCTGGCATCACGCTCTGCAGTCTGCACCACACCATGCGTCCCTGGTAACGACTCTAGGGGATATGCCCAGCTCGGAAATGCGCTTCTCCCGGCCTCCTCTGCCCTGGAGATTCGGGCCAGTTTTTATGCCAAACATGGTTTAGGTAGAGGAGCTTTTGCTCTGTGGCAGGGTGATAGGTGTGGCAGGATAGGATAGGGGAATCCTGAGAGATGTTTCCAGCCCCACTTCGAATCTGTGCAAGTGGAACAAAACCCTCTTTTTGCTGTAATCCTTTGGGTTCAGGACCCTAGGTTCAGCACTCCAGCTGATACTCTCCACCATCATTTAAACCAGTGCAAAGTGAGGGCAAGGCCTGAAGCATGATGCAGGGCAGAAGCTCTGCATGCTGTTTGAATGAGGCCTTGTGTCTCTGCTGCCTCTGCCGCCAGCACCTTGGTCTGCTAAGTCTCTTGTGCCAAAGAGCAGCTCTCCTGGGACCAACCAGAGGTATCTGGCCATGCACCAGCTGCTTTCCTGATCACAGTTCTGCGTGTCATCTTTAGCATGATGCCACATGTGTCAGTTCTCAGGGATATGCTGAGCTTCCCTTCCAGGATGACTGGTCTCAGTGTCCCTGGAGGCTCCACATCTTCAGCTTCTGCATCTGCATCCTTGTCCTCTTCTACTTGCCAGCTTTCTTCTCCACCCTCTGCACCAGGACCAGCCTCTACCACCTGGTGCCACTGACCATGAGACCCATAGGACATGGGGTGAAAGCCAAGGAGACGCAGGCGATGGTGTTGGGTTGTGCTGTGACCCACAGAACAGCACTGCCACAGCTGGTGAGCTGAGCAGGATGTGGCTTCACAGCTATTGCCTGGTCCCCCATGGCTGCTCCTCTGGCACCCCTTCTGCTTTATCTCACCAAAGTCCTAACCTACCCTTTTTTGGGTACCAAGCCTCCTGAACCTCTAAGTGTGACTGCTGGAGCAATGAAACTGAAGCAATGTTCAAATGAGTATTGTGGGACTGTCCTCCAGGTCCAGGAACGAGCATGCTGTCTGCATGAGGTTGCTGGTTTTGCTGGACCACAAGAGATGCTCTGGGCCATCCATCCCCATCCCCATCTGTAATTAGTGTTTTTCCCCTATTGCTACCCCCACACTTGACTGCAGAAATTCTTGCAACATTGCACTTACACTTAAGTTCAGAGGCCAGCAACATGCCTAGGTATGATTTAAATGTCCTCTAAGCCCTCAGAAGAGTTCTTGTGAGACGCAGGAGTTTCGTGGGGTCTTGCTAAATCTTGGAATAGATTTCACTGCAGAGCTTCAGACGCTGATGGATAAAGTATTTTGAAAACATCACAATAATAAAATAAGTGCCCCAAGCGAATTTCATATCACTAAAGGAAATGATGAGAACTAAATGCATTAATGGACATTGTCGATGAGGGAGAGAAGTGGAATGTTTAGTACTAAATATTATAGTTCAGGAGTGGATGGAGGTAGTCCAATTTCAGTTCCTGAAATTATATTTATTAGTGTATTCTTCAGGGCCTGTGTTCCCCTGCCTGCAAAACACTAATGAAAAAATATGGTGCATGGGGATATAGTAAAAGCATTTTTACCACAAGAAGGAATCTCATTAGGGAAATGCTAACTTAAAGACTGCAACCCTTTGCTCTTGTGCAGTCATCCCAAGGGAGGCTCATTACAGCAGCCCTCGGGATGCTGGCAGGGGCAGACGGAGCAGAGCAGCTCAGGATGGCTCAGGCGCGACCTCACTGCAATGTGAGCGCTGGCTTTGCAGCGAGCCGGAGCCCAGCCTGTCCATGCCGATGCGCTGCCGCACTGATAACCTGGGCGTCTGCTCTCTGCACAGGGCAGATCTCACGCCACTGCTCGGATCCTGCTCCCTGTCCCTGCTTGTCAGACCCGCAGGGATGGAGGAGCCTCCCAGCCCAGGGCAGCTCCAAAGGGCTCTGCCGTCGCTGCACTCAGCTTGCAATGATAAAGCAGCGGCTCCTCCTAATGCCTGTGGGTAATTAGAAAGAGCTAATGCAAAATAAAACAGGCTCCCTGGCACATCTCTGCCATGGCCCTGGAGCCAGGGGAGAGCCACTAGACCATCCCAAGGGAGAGTTTGTGGCACCCTGAAATTGCTGCAAAGGCACCAGGGTTGTCCTGGCAAGTGCAAATGCAAGCACAGAGATGGCTGCAGCAGCTGCAATGCCACGTACACAACTAGCAGCTCTACAGGTAACTGGTTGAGAGGAAATTGGATCAAAAAAGGCACAAGCCAGGTCCGACCCGGAGATCTTTACAGCCTTGACCAGACATTTCTCCCCTGCCTCAAAGTCCCCCCCAAAAACCTCTCTTTTTCTGAAACACATACTTTGGTTTAACTGTCTGTAAAAACAGGGATGGCTCAAAAATTCTGCATGCGTGAAGCAGCACTGGGGATTCATCCCAAGAACAGAGCCTGGCCATTCCCATCGTGGGGCCGGGTCACTCCCCACCTCAGCTCTCTGCAGTGGCCCCCCGGTGCTACACTGACGTTGGTCACAGCATTCACGGCCCCAGCTGCAAGCTGCCACCAGCTGGGCAATTTAATACTTCTGAATATAGATGTTCCCCCCTGTGCAAATGAGCCTGAGCTGTTTTTACTCCACAGTGCCTAAACTCCAGTGAAAGAGGCCAACTTGAAGGCAAATGAAGAGGCGCAGAGCTTGCAGAGATCTGTCTTCAGACGCATTAGTGCACTCAAAAGAACTCTGTGAAAGGGGCCTGAAAAGAGCTCCCAGCTTGCGTGCTAGCAAAAGCAACATTTAGCAGGAGGTTATCTATGCAATATGTAAGCCTGCACCCCAGGCTAGGAGAGGGCCATGGGGCTGCAAAGGACAGACAGCTTCGTGCCATGCTCCCTCTGCAAAAATACAGCGACTGCAAAAACCACTTGCAACCTCCCTGCACACATCACAAGAGAGGGGAAAAGCGGGGCTGGGTATGGGACGGGTCCTGCACTCCTCCTGGGGACACAAGTGGCCTCTGCACCTCGCAACCCGCCAGCCGTGGCCAGGGTCCCGCTGTCTCTGTGGGCACTGTGAGGGAACCAATAACCCATGAGTCCCTCCCGGCTGGTGGCCGCACTGCCTCAGCAGAATTTTCTGCTGCGTCAGAAGTCTGACACAGCAGAAAGCAGCAGCCTCTGGTGTCCCATGGCCGCCCTTATCGCAGCCCCAGCGGGTGCCTGTTTGCACTGTCACCGTTTATCTTGGTGCCACAGCCCCCTCACCCCCCCTTGCCATGACTCAGCAGAGATGGACAAACTCATGACATGCTCGATTCACACGGTGGGACCAAGCCCCAGGGCCTCTGGGGATGCAGGGGATGGAGGATGCATTGGGAGCCCCCCTGAAACACAGTATATCCAAGCATCCCGAGCATCCCGCAGTGCCACATCCAGGGGTACCACTTCATTAACAGGCCAATCCAGGCCAGGAATCAGCTCCCCATTTATCCAAGGGGTCCCTGGATCCCTTAGTAATCTAGGAGAGAAAAAGACTGGGGAAGGAGAGGAGAGCAAGACAGCTCTCACAGGGATGTGCATGGGACACGGGCAAGGGCAGCTGGGGGACAAAGAGCCAAGCACCATGAGCAACAGCACGAAGTAGGATGCAACCATGTCACTGCGTGGCCCATTGCTGAGACCAGGGCCCGTGTTTGCCTGCAAGTTTTGGCTCCTGCATCCACCTTCCTTGCAAAACAAAGGGCTGAATGCAACAGGAACTGAGAGGGGAATTTTTGCAGTCTGCTAAGGAGCAAGACGCTGTCTGAGCACAGGGGCACAAGACCACAAACAGGCCTGCCTCCAGTTTCCAAAACGGGACTCTAATCTTCAGCCTACAACTCGTGGCACTGTGTTATTTTGTATTATAATCATGATTTTTATCTGCATGGACAGAAGAGCCCAGAGAGGATCTTTTTTGCAGGTTTGATTTTCCAGCCCTTTGTCCCTTTTGCGGTCACCCCTCGCTCTGACCATGCAGAAGGGCCCTGAAGGACATAGGTTTAAGGATGTCCACCCTGCTAGGGAAACAGAAGGGAGTATGAAGGTGACGGAGGCAGCTTCTGTCTTCCTGATGTCCCTGACCAGACACGTTAGACTCACTTTGTGCTAGTATAAAGCTGCTTCTGGGCTGTGATGGAAAAGAGCCTGAAAAACCTGTCCAGTAGCACTCCCAACTGCCTAAAAAGAAAAGATAGTGATGAGTAAGCTCCATTTCCCCCATAGATAGCTTAGCAGTGGTGAGAATCTAGTTCAGGATGACAGTGGATAGATGGATGGATGGATGGATGGATGGATGGATGGATGGATGGGTGGGCGGATGGATGGATGGATGCACCAGGGACGCCTGTGTGTGTGCAGCCCAGCAGAGCCTGATCTGAGCAGTGTGCCGGCACCAGCACCAGAGCCCGTGCCTTATCTGGGGCTCTTATCTGGGGCCACAGCAAGGGTGGCGAGGAGCTATCGGGCAGGACGGTGTAGGCAGCCTGGAGCTGCCGGCCGGTGATAGAGGGCAGGTCAGCGGAGGAGCTGCGCCCCAGCCCCCAGTGCTTCTGCTCTTGCCCTCCTCATCCAGCCCTTGCAGGGACCCCGGCACCCAAGCGGGTCTGCTCTGCAGGGTGAGTGCCCAAACTAGGCTGAGGGGAAAAAGCAAGACACACACAAGGCTATAAGCAGGGGAAAACGTCTTACATATGCCTGTCTTGGAAATGCCTAATCATGAATTAAAAAAAAAAAAAAAAAAAAAGGCTGCTTCTACCTGTTTCTGTAGTGTTTTTGCTGAAGTTCTTCAGGGATAGCTTGGAAACAGCCAATTCACAGGAGTTTCCTGCTGCCAGTGTCTGACCTTGTGCCTCATCCCATCGCCATGCTTAGCTCTGGACCCCCATAGCCCTTAAGGGGATTTGGGGCCGAATATGGCCTGGTGGATGCTTTTATAGGGACACCAAGGTGGGAATAGGGAGGTTTCATACCACCGTCCTGGACTCTCTCCATGCAGCTCTGCTGGGAGAAGCCCCCAAAATGTACCAAGAGGTACAAGGGGTTAAACAGGGAGACTTGAAAATAGAGATCCAAATTAGGGGACAAGTGTCTGTCTCTGACTTCTGAACGGGTATCACTGGACACCTTATAGGAATAAGAGGAGGATATCTGGGACCTGTGCTTTCCTCTCCTTTCATCTACTCCTGCTGCCAGTAGTTTATTATTTCTGTGATGAAAAAATTTTTATGTTCCTCACCTCTGCAACTGGGGAAAAAAACAACAAAAAAAGCTAATAAGATATATAATATCACAGTAGGATATTGGCAGTGCTTCAGGACCCAGAGCCTGGGCATAGGTCTGCTTTCCCATAGCAATGGCCAGGGGACAGGTTTGCTGCCGGAGCCCAGGCTCACTTGCACAGTACATATTGTAACTGAAAGCCCTTTTCTGCCCCTTTTTGGCCACATGCAAAACCTGGGTCTGCATTCTGCTATGGCCAGAGGCTGAACTTGGTGCAGGGCAGTGTTTGTTTAACCTGCAATTACGTTTTGCCTTAGTTTATGGTCATGATGCAGCAGCATTTTGCAATGTGTTTGTGCTGAGAGCAGAGTGCTGGGGGCAATGATCCAGAGCTAAATTAGATAATTCTCCTTGCGGTAATAACACAAAGCTCTCTGCCTACGCGCCGTAACGCTGATCTGCTCCGAGCCCTTGCCATGGTCCTCCGTAACTCTGCTATTTGTGGCCTTTGCTCCTCATCCGCTCCGTACCGTCCCAAAGGAGGAAACAGCAGAAATTTCCCTTGGCTTTCATTTTAAAAGTAAACAGAAGCCCCAAGGAGTGAAAAAATGGGGCAAATTGCAGTGATTCAGCCCAGCCTGTATCTGCTCTGCATTTTCCCAAATTGGTAGCTGATCTGGTCTCCGACGTGTCTGGGGCAGGAGCTATGCTGGATTCCTTAGGGACAGCAGCTCATAGCCCGACTCTGTGCTCCAAGTGACATTTCTGGAGACCTCTCTGCACAGTGGCAGGGGTAAATTAGCTCTGGCATTTGAGTTCTAACAAAGCACCAGTGCGAAACTGTACGCAGGGCAGAATTGGGCTCCTATGTGACTTCGCTGCACGGAAAGGTCATTTCCATGATAGGTTCTCCTCATTCAGGGCCTCGCAGGTTCCAAATTGCCCCTGGGCTGCTTAGCTGTCTGATTCACCTGCCATTTTTCCTTTCCTGTGAGTGCCTGTCCTCCAGGATTTAAAGTTTTAAAGAATTATCGTGTCTGCAGCACCAAGCCACTAGCATGAATCAATGCCTAATCAATGAGGTCGCCTCACCGAAATAGCCGGGGTGACTTCAGACTTTCTTTCTCCTTTGCCTTCCCTGGGCACTCCAAGACCATCAATCAACCCATCCTGCCAAGGAGCAGCTCTGCTCCGGCAGCTTCTCAGCGAAAATGGGCCCTGAACAGCCCCAAGTAGAGGGCCAGGACCTGGGAGGTTCTTGGGTCCCTGACGGCTTTTCTGCAAAGCCTAGAAAATCAGCCTTTATTAACTGCAGGTTCCTGTTAATAGCAGTATTAGAGCTAATGCTCTTGCCCTGCTCTCTCCACCTTTGCATTCCTGTGTGCTTCCTGCCAGCCCTGATCTTTTTCATGCTGCAGCTTCAAATGCAGCCAAAAAGCATCATTATCATTTCTCTTGTAAAGTGCAGCTTTGCAGAGCTGTATCACAATGGCATTCTTCATAATAGACTCAAATGTAGCTAGAGTCTCAATTTCACGGTGTATCTGCCAGCAAATTCGGGAGGAGAGAAGAAATAAACGAAAAAAAGCCATATTAGGCCACTTATTGCTATCCCCCAGCTGGACAAACATCTGCTTGTGTCAGCATTGTGCTCAAAGGTTCAGCTGGCTGACTCACATGATGGGAATATCTATGGATTTAGGGTTGCACATGTTTGGTTTTAGTCTCTGAGTCTCCTTTTATTAAATAATTAGCACTTCTGAGGTGCTCGAGTCTCCTTGTGTGTTGAGGCTGTGACTCCGTGTCTGTCTTTAGCTGCCCGCATGATACATTTATCTCTGCGGAGCAGCCTCCTCTCCATGCTACGTTATCAGGCCACTTCAGTGAGGGAAAGGCTGCTTTTCTGCTGAAAGGGGCCCATGGGCCTAGCCTAGGATTCAGACATTTACAAATAAAATGAAATAATTTCTTCCTAGGACCCTGCAGCAAGGTGCTGAAAGGTGACTCTACCAAAGAGCCACCCCAGCAGGATCTCACATTTTTGTGAGGCAGAACCATCATTCTGCTAAATGTGGATCCATGGAGATTGATGGACCAGTACTGGTCTGTGCCTGGAGTGGATCAAGGATCTGGATGAAAACTTCTAAAAGGGGCAAATCTGAATGCCAAGGTCTTGTCTGGATGCCAAGTCCCTTGTGCATCTAGGTGTTGCATTTCTGTATCATGGTGGGAGTAGCACTGCACCTGAAGGTAGCATTTGCTTCAGGAGAAACACAGGGCAGTTCAATGGGAAAGTGATCCTCACAGTCAAAGACGAGACCTTTAGTCAGACCCTGAGCAGGTGGACACGGACGTCATTGGTCTGTCTGTAACGTGGCTGATCCTGTTATCCTCATGCAAAGCCTTTAATTTACCAGACTAGAGAAGGTATTAAATTGCGTGCTTTGCTCATACTGTTTTAATATTTAAAAAAAGCAGGGAAGGTTCCTGGCCCAAAGACAGGAACACCCCATCCATGGCTCACCTTGGCACCAACATCCTGCAGAGCTCCTTCCTGAGATGCCTGTGCACAGGGGAGCTCTGCCCAAGGCTCCTGGGCTGGAAGAAGTGCAGCCTCCTGCTTTGCTAATACAAAGCAAAGCAAAATATCCTTGGTTCTGTAGTGTCCAGCTCAGGTGTTGGTGGACTGGACCAATGGGCTGATGTTCCCTGCACTTCTGCTTAGACAGAAACACAGGAGTTGAGTGTGCAACTCAAGCGCAGAACTGCAGAGCTCCTGACCAAGGCAATAGCACTCAGAAGCCCTGGTAATGAGCTGCTGTCCAGAGGGGCCTGTGAAGGCCGTGCATTTCATCAAGGTCATGAAGTTTATGAACCAGGTCATCTGCCCCCTAAGAGACACCTCCTTGGAGGTGAGAGAACCTGTACGTCTTGCAGAGGACTGAAAGGCGTGAGAGTTCCATGCATGAAGCCATGGTAGAACACCTTGCATCACGGTCAGTGTCTTCTGCAAGCATCAGAGCGTAGGGTGGCATGCGGACACATGTAGGGTGAGCACTTGTGCAAAGAGGGAAGGAGAGGAAGATAACAGGGTATTGAATCCTGAGCAAGCCTGTTAAGCTTTCTGCTGGACTGTTTCCCTGAAGACCACACCTTGGTCAGACTGACCACCCGGCCCCCACAAATGGCCCCATGTCGCGGCACGGGGAGGAGCGGCCGGCAGCAGATAAAAAGCACCAGGGGGCCGCGGTGCAGACACACGGTCTGGTTCTCCTGCCACGACGAGCAAGCCCCACCGCCACCATGGTGCACTGGAGTGCTGAGGAGAAGCAGCTCATCACCAGTGTCTGGAGCAAGGTCAACGTGGAGGAATGCGGGGCTGAGGCTCTGGCCAGGTAGGTTGGGCTCCTGCAGCCACCCAACACCAAGAAGCAGGTGCTATTGGGGAGCATTAACCATGTCTGAGCGTCTCTTGTGTCCCTCAGGCTTCTCATTGTCTACCCCTGGACCCAGAGGTTCTTTGAATCCTTCGGTAACCTCTCCAGCCCCACTGCCATCGTTGGTAACCCCAAGGTCCGTGCCCATGGCAAGAAAGTGCTCACCTCCTTTGGGGATGCCGTGAAGAACCTGGAAAATCTCAAGGCCACCTACTCCAAGCTGTCAGAGCTGCACTGCGAGAAGCTGCATGTGGACCCTGAGAACTTCAGGGTGAGCTGTCCTTTCTCTCCTCCCTCCTTCCTTTCACAACTTGGAGCAGCTCAGTGCCGGGGAGATTTTCAAGGAGCATCAACAGCATTGAAGGGGATGGAGCTGGATGGGATGGAAAACATGTTCTTAAGAGGGAGACAGGAGAGCTTGGAAGTTTGCTAATTACACAGAAAGGGATCCCAGCTGTGAGGGATTTGGGGACAAGGACCAGGAGGTGCTCTGAAATCCTTCAGCCTGGCCCAGGCAGAGCTGGAGCCCAACAGGAGAAGGACGTAAAGGGACCAGGGTGCAAAGGAGCAAGGAGCAGCAGGGATTGAAGACGGAGAGCCATCAGGAGGGAGCTGGGGGGGCTGGATGTGCCAATACTGGATTTCAGCTCCACTTCAGCCTCTCTTCAAGCCATAATTTGGGACAGAGCAGGGTGTCCTTGTGCTGATCCGATCCTCCGCTCAAGAAGCTGTGGGGTTTCATAGCCACCAAAACCAAAAAGGACAAGTCAGAGAAGGTGAAAATAAAGACTAGAGGCTGGAAAATGCAGGGATGAGTTGAAGTAAGGAGGATGAGGCAAGGTAAATACAAATATATGCTGTCAGGACACAATTATTTTCTGCACAGAGAATTCAGCTCCAAGATATTCTCAAGTGACGCTTCCAAGATCCAGGTGCACCCAGTCCTTGCCAAAAACTGAGCAGGGCAAACAAGAGTGCTTGTCTCAGTGCTGACCTGATTTTCTTCCTCCTCCTTTCCAGCTCTTGGGTAACATCCTCATCATTGTGCTGGCTGCCCACTTCGCCAAGGACTTCACCCCCTCCTGCCAGGCCACTTGGCAGAAGCTGGTCGGCGTGGTGGCCCATGCACTGGCCCACAAGTACCGCTAGATCCTCTGATGGGACACATGACTCTAACAAACAATAAAATGTATTTCCTGAACCACTCCATGATCTCTCTCACATCTCTGCAGCTGCTGGTGGGGTGGAGAGCATGGGGCTGGGGCACTGAGGGGGAAAGAGGAGCTCGGGGCTAGTGGGACCGTGCTCTGCCAAGGTCTTGGCATAGTGGGAGGATAAACAAGTACAGGCTCACTGAAGCCAGTTTTAAGAGAGATTTGGCCTTTTACATGTTAGCACTGCTATCTCTGAGAATTCAGCAAAAAAGCATTTTCTTGAAGCAGCGGTAAAATCATTGCATGGCCTTGATCTGAATAAGACAGCTAAAGGCCATATGTATGATCTGCAGGGGAGGAACTAAAGGCATGTTTTTTATATAGTACCGATCAGAGTGTTTGTTACTCAATTAGTCTAATGGTAATAGTTAATTAGGTTTTTCATTGAATTCTGCATATGTGCATTGGCTTCAAGACTAGATTAAAAGCATGGCAGACAGGCATGTCTGTGTCCCAGAATGATGTTCCTACTGGCGATATCCAGAACATCCTGGATTGGGAAAAAAAGGGGGGAAGAGGAGGGAAAAACTACCAAATCAAACTTTTCCAGAACCTGTCCTTCTCATTTTGGTTAGCAAATGGGCATTTCAGCATGATGCCAGCATGATTTTCAGCACAAAAGGGCATTTCAAAACACTGGCGGTTGCCACCCAACAAGAAAGTTCTCCTTCACTGTTTGCCACTGCTCGAGGCAGAGGTGGATGTAACTTTACCAAAATGGATGCATCTATGGGTTCATTTGCCTGGGTGCAGGTCAACCCCATATATGCTCTATGTTTGCCTGTGCATTTGCACCTTGGCTCCTAGCCTGGCAAATATTTGTTCACTGAGCTACCACAGGCCTCAGCAATATGTTTCAGCCTCATTATTTGTGAATGTCTCCATCATTCTGTCCCTCCTCTTCCATCCTGTGCCATGGTGACATCCCACTGGTGGTCATTGCCCTCAGCATGCCCAAAACCAAAATGGTGAGTCCCTGCTTCACCACTAGCTAGGTGCATGGTGGATTAGGGACAGTTGAAGGGTTGCTTCACTTTTGGTCTCTTTATTTGGGGTCAGAATTAATTTTTCCTATGAGTGAGGTTTGGCAGGGATGCCATTGATGTTCCTCTTCTTTTGGGATCTCCGTTCACTGTTAGTCTCTTGCTCAGGCAGTTTCCTCCCATGATGAGTTCCAGTCCCTGGCATTGGCAGGTCTCCAGAGACCTGAGGTGCTTCAATCTAATCTCATCTGCTGTGCCCTAATACTGACCGTGTTGCCTGTGTCAGACAGGAGATCCAGACAGCTCCCAGTGGTCCCATTTATCTCTAATGATCTGGGAAAATGATTTCTATGGAGGCTGAAGGCTGCTTGTATGCTTCACATTACTCCCATGAGGAGGAATTCCTCTTACTTGCTAAAAGAGACTAACTTATTAAGCACTTAAAGGTATAGACAAAGGGTAGGGTGGTATTGTGCATCCTGAAAGAGGCATTTAGTGTGCCAGGCTCTCCAAGCAAGAGTTACCCCTCTCTTGCGTGCAGCCAGAGCAGTCATGAACACCAACAGCCCCACAAGCAGGGGTAGAGGTGAGGGCTGGGCATTGAGCTGGATGAACACAACAGGAGGTCTGGGGACAAAATGGTGTCACCTCATCCCAGCAGCAGCTGGTCCAAAAGCTCTTTGCAAAGGGAAGGATTTCAGCGGCCTTTGCAGCCAGGGAATGGGAATACCAGCAGGGGAAGTGTCTCTCCCAAAGGCACTGCACCACAGCAGGATCCTAAGTGCTTTCCCAGGCCACCTTGCTGTGCAGACCATGTTCCCCAAGGAGCAAAGCCCAGGCATTGGGCAAAGGCAGTGCCAACACTGGGCACACACAGCATTTTGGAGTCCAGAGCCTTTGTCAGGTGGCTCCAGGCCCCATGGTCTGGCTGGGGTCTGAATGAGCAAGGAGGGGTTGGCTGCTCCAGGACTGTTTTGTGCCCCCTGTACATGCACATTGGCATATTGCTGCCTGCTGCATCCTTCCCCGAGGGAAGCAGTGAGCTCCTTCCCCAGGTTAGGAAGCCACAGCCCTCTCTGGCTGAGGAAGGAAGATCAGAGCAAACAGAGTGGGAGCAAGGGCACCAGCAGGACAGTCTGGCTTAGCAAGAGGAGGTCGTGTGGTCTGCAGCAGAGGAAAGAGGGGCTGGCGGGGATCCAGAGCAGCAGGGGATGGGTATCTCTGCCACTGCTGCTGCTAAGGGCTCTGGGAAAGCTTGGTGCAGAACACTGCCTGCTGCAATCAGAGTGACCAGGAAATTCTGCTTGTTTCATAAAGGCCATCACTGTAATTGCCCTTCACTGATAGCTGGGTGGTTTCCCTGTGAAAAAGGGAAGGCTCCTGTCCCTGTCGGTGTGGGGCCACACAGGCAGTGAAGGACCCTGGGGTCAGTGTCACCCACATCATGAGGAGACAGCTGTCTGCAAGGATGCTCCAGCTGGGAGTCTGGAGCACAGTGAAATCCATCCCGTGTGGACAGCAGACCACAGGACCCTTTTTCCTTTGGTCCTGTGAATGAGACAGAAACTATCGAAATTGCCTCAGTTTGGCACCTCATGATAGACTCTTCCCCTCTCACCCTGTGAGAGGATATCTTAAAACATATTTGTGTCTGACTAATGTTTAAACTGAAAAGCCTTTGGAAGTTTTTCATATGAGGTTTCATCTCATGCTTTTGCTTTCTCTCAGCTGACAGCTTATAGCAGCCCAGAGACATGAACTCCACTGCTTGAGGTCCTGTGAAAAGTGCTTTGAAGAAATAAGTTGCTAGGAGGGGCCGATGTTTTCCAGCAGAGACCCCATGAGCTCAGGAGATGCTGCTGTCCCCAGTAGCGAGCAGGAAGGATCACACAGGCTGAGGAGGGACAGAGCTGAAGGAGAAGGAATAGGAGAGAAGGGGAAGCTCAGCAAGCCCTGTAAGTTGGTCATTCTGCAGCATCTCACCTCTCAGCTGGGACTGCCTTCCAGCATAGTATGTCTGAGCTGTTGTGGGTGATGCTGTGCCTGTGAACCTGTAATTCAGAGCCGTGCCTCGGAGCCGGGCTCACTTTCTCTGGTCACAAGGAGTAGAAATGGGTTCTAACAGACCTTAGAACAGCAGGAACAAGTCTGAAGCTTTTTGATAGGAAAGACAAGAAAGGAGGTGCTTGTGTGTAAAGTGGGGTATTTCGGTATGGTACAGAATAGAGAATAATTTCTTGTTTTTCAGCAAGCCTCTGCCTCTTAAAGGTGGAGCTGGTGATCCTTGGAGCTGTTCAGGATGAGTCCCCATGGAGCGAAGGGCACCTATGCACCATCAATGATCTGAGAAGGAGGCCAAGGTAGAGATTGCAATCTATGACCATCACTGCTTGTCCCCTTGGGTTTGCATTGTATATCAGTCCCATCACAACAGTGCAAATGAGTAGCCAAGGAGGAACTGTGCAGGCAGATTCCCCTGCACCTGTGAGCACATGTGTGCGAGGTGCCACTTGTCCACTCAAAGGCAGGAGGGGGGAATTGGCCTTTTTTTCCCCTTGGATCGTATCCAAAATTGTTATCTTTCTTTGTACAGCACAGCTTCCACCTCAGGCCCAACCACAGACCACATAACTGAGATTAGGCCAAGCTGTTCTTAGTTTATAAAAATCCCTGGAGCAGACTTCAGCTCCTCTTCCTCATCATTGTCCAGCAAACCCCCCAGCAAATCCTCCCTCTCAACACCACCAGAGCACTGAGGAGAAGCAGCTCATCACCAGCATCCAGACCAAGGTCAATGTGATGGACCATGGTGCTGAAGACTTGGCCAGGTAGTTCTGGCCACCATGGATGCAGGAACTGCTGCAGGTGCAGACAGAGAGTGATAATGGTGTCTGTGTTTCTGCCTCTGTCCCCCATCCCTCTCTCCCCGGCTGCTCATCATCTATCCCTGGACCCAGAGGTTCCTCGATGCCGTCAGCAAACTCTCCAGCTTCACCGCCATCCTTGGCAACCCCAAGATCCATGCCCATGGCAAGAAGGTGCTCACCTTCTTCAGGGAAACCATGAAGAACCTGGGCAATATCAAGAAATCTTTTGTTCAGCTGAGCAAATTCCACTGTGAGAAGCTGCATGTGGACCCTGCGAACATAAGAGTGAGCGATGCTTGGACTTGGATCTTCACTGAACAGAGGTTTCTGTTCTCTGGGGGCTTCTGAGGAGCCTCATAGTTACCAAGGTCCAGGAACAAAATCCTCCAAGGGTACCCAAACCTGGAAACAGGTGAATAGGTATATTCAAGCAGTCAGCAGGAGACATGGATTATAGATCTGCAAGGCAAGGGCCTCATGCAGGTGACATGAGCGTGAGTGAACACTGAGGGGTGCACGGGCAACCTGCAAATTGAGCAGAGGAGAAGCAGTGTTGGCTCAGAGTAGCCAGAGAGCAGAAGGGAAGAAGCAGAGACAGGATTTGAAGTGAGGAGCTGATCTTGGGTAGGGGGGAAACGGTTAAATCAAAGAAGAAAATAACTCCTGCCATTTCTAAAGAAGGAAGGGATCTGAGCCAAGTGAAAGAGAGAGGAGGTAGGGAAATGAAAGGAGAAGGGACAGAAGGGAAAAGGAGGGTGTCGAGAGGACGATCCAGCACATGCAGGCACCCTGGTGACTGCTAGAGACTCAAACTGTGTGGAAAGGTTGGTGCTGTCCCGAGTAGTGATAAATCAGTTCCTCATTTTGCAA
Organism: Nothocercus nigrocapillus; assembly: GCA_013398345.1. Classification (NCBI taxonomy): domain Eukaryota; kingdom Metazoa; phylum Chordata; class Aves; order Tinamiformes; family Tinamidae; genus Nothocercus; species Nothocercus nigrocapillus. The sequence continues at coordinate 25,908 of WBNA01000598.1, forward strand.
TGAATCCTGCAAAATCTGGAGCTGGACTGTGGTCTCAGACATGTGGGGCAGCTGGTCAGTTGGTTTGACCATGCATGGACCAGAGCAGAATGATTTGGGGTGGAAGGCGGTGCTGGACTGGTGGCCTTCTCCTCCCTTCATCCTTGCAGCTCCTGGCTCATCATCGTGCTGGCCGCCCACTTTGCCAAGGAGGTCACCTCTGCCTGCCAGGCCACCGGGCAGAAGCTGGTCCACCTGCTGGCCCAACAGGATCACCAAGCCACCATTCCCCACAGGAAATGGGGACACCCTGACAGCTGCTGGGCATAGCTCTTCACCGAGGAACGTCCTCCCACTCCCTAACTGCTAATAAACACCGACTGCTTCCCTCACGAATGGGCACCTATGTGGGGATGGACATGCTGGGCTGGCCTCACTGCTAGGGGATTGAGGATGCCTGAGTCCATGGGCCAATGCGAGGCACTGATGGCTTTTATGCTTTTGTGAAAGCACGACCTTTCCACATAGAGAAAATTCTGGGGAATGTTCAAGAGCATAACAAATAAACACACAAAAAATGCCAATTAAAATGCTCTGGTGGTTTATTGAGAGAGGAGGGAACTTTGCTGTGTTTAATGTTTTAGGTTTTTTCAGATAAAGTGGAACAATTCCTTCTGTACTGATGTGGGACAACAGTCAGTGAAGCTGGGTCCATTGTTTGCAACTTCTTCTAGGGAAAGAAAAACTCTTTACTCTTTGTCTGAATTAGATTATTAAAAGGAAAATGTAACAAACACAAGTATCTTTCATAGCCAAGGACGGTGGTTGTATGGACATGAAGGACAGGGTATCTGTTCTCCCTGCCCCATACATATATAACAGCCCTAAACCCAGAGAACCGCCTGGGGACACATGGAGGTCATCTGTGCAGTGGGCTCCTCTCCCCTGAGTGCTCATACCCCTCTTTATGGGTGAAAGCAGAGGGAACAGTTCCAAAGAAGGTTTTCAGCTTCCTCCGCAGGCCCTGGGGGATGCCTGTGCTGCCAGGGCAGTGAGACCCCCACCCTCGCCTGGCCCCAGAGCTCTTTGCTGCAGACCCCAACAAACTGTTACAAGAGAATTGGCACTCCCTGCCCCACCGTGGGGAAATCAGCTCTTGTTCCTGCTCCTCTGCTGTCTGCAAGGTCACCAGGACAGGTCTGCTGCTGCATGCATTGCCCAGTATAACCGGTGTTCTCACCTCCTCCGGGCCCTCTGCACACCGAGACCGTGCAGGTCACAAGTGTGCTCCAATGCTTCCTCCCAAGCACCTACTGACTGCAGTAGACTTTGCCTACAATTAGTGCTACCTTGGAGTGAGCAAACTGCCAAATAATAAAAGTGAAAGAGGAGAACTCAAGCCTGGCAGGCTGTAAAGGAAGAGGAAGAAAGAGAAATTACTCGCATATAGCAGGTCTTTCAGAGGGGCAGACCCAACACCCCCACGTCCTGGTCTTCTGCGCAGCACCATGGCCTTGAGCCACCTGAAGGCCACCAGGTCAACCCAAGCCTCGCACACCCCTTCATCTGAGAGTCCCGGCGGGCCGTGCAGCGACAGGGGCCCTGCTCAGCCTCTGCGTGGGGCAAACACCGCAGAAGGGGCCACAGGGGGCGGTGGCGGCGGTGGCGGCAGTGGCAGCGGTGGCGTTGGGCACTGTGCCCTGGGCCCCACCCTGATGCCGCGTCCCCTCCCTGGGGGTGCCGGGGCCCCCCGCGTGCAGCCAATGGGGGGGTGCGCGGGGCAGAGGAGGGGCCCAGCGGAGCGCATAAAAGGGGGGCCGGGGAGAGGTGCTGGCCCGCAGGCGATCCCCTTGGCAGCGAGAGCCGTGACTTCCTCCGCACCTCCCTGCAGTTGCACGCTACCCTCCAGCCGACACCATGGTGCAGTGGACAGCCGAGGAGAAGCAACTCATCAGCGGCCTTTGGGGCAAGGTCAACGTGGCCGAATGCGGTGCTGAGGCCCTGGCCAGGTAGGTTGAGGGCTTGGGCGCTGGGACGGGGGTGAACCATCTCTGTGGAGGATGCACTAACTGTATCTGTGTGTCTGCTTGTGCTCCCCATCCCTCTCTCTCCCAGGCTGCTCATCGTCTACCCCTGGACCCAGAGGTTCTTCGCTTCCTTCGGCAACCTCTCCAGCCCCACCGCCATCCTCGGCAACCCTATGGTCCGCGCCCATGGCAAGAAGGTGCTCACCTCCTTCGGGGACGCTGTGAAGAACCTGGACAGCATCAAGAACACCTTTGCCCACCTGTCCGAGCTGCACTGCGACAAGCTGCACGTGGACCCCGAGAACTTCAGGGTGAGCCATGGTCCCACACGGGGTTCGGCTGCTCCGCGCGCTCCTGGCCATGCGTGGGGATTCACTGCAGGCGGGAGGCCAGGGTGAGGGGCAGGAAGGGAGGGAAGGGGCCACACTGCAGCCAGGCTCAGAGACTGCAGTTCCAGGCAAGCCATCCGGAGGGTGAAGCCAATGGTGGCAAGGAGGAAGAAAAGTGGTGAGGAGGTGGTTTAAGCACGGAAAAGGAGGTGGGGGGAAAGCAAAAGCAGTTGTTGGGGCAGGAAGAGGTTTTAACCAAGGGAAAGCAAAGAAGTGAGAGCAAAAGCTGCCATGGAGCAGAGTGACAGCTAAATGGGAAAGGCAAAAGAAGGGGGCTTAGAGGAGATGTGGGTTGCACAGTTCTGCACATTCAGAGCACTCTGAAGTCTGAAACTTCAGGCTAAACACTTCTAAAAGGCTGAATCCTTAGAGAACAAACTTAAGGACCATCAGAAAAAGGATCACGTTGTCCAGGGAGGTTCTTATTAAGCAGTAGGAAGTTTCCCTAGGGCTGGAGTGGGTGCTTGCAAGCAGGTCCAAAGGGTCCCGAGTGCTGCTGACCGGGCGGTGTTTTCTGCCTCTGCAGCTCCTGGGTGACATCCTGATCATCGTCCTGGCCGCCCACTTCGCCAAGGACTTCACTCCCGAGTGCCAGGCCGCCTGGCAGAAGCTGGTGCGCGTCGTGGCCCACGCTCTGGCCCGCAAGTACCACTAAAGCGCTGGCAGGAGAAGCCTCCTCCAGACCCATCTTGGCAGAGTGCAGTGCAGAGCCTACGGCATGTAACAACCCAATAAAAGTCATCCCATGAAGTCTCCAGTGTGCTGTCTGTGTCTCTGAGTGGCGCGGAGGAGTTGGGGGCACCCATGGCGGGGGCTCCTGCTCGCCCTTGTCCTTTGAGGGACCGGGTGGAATTCCCATGCGCTCCAGGCATCCTGCTCTCCTATGTCCTGCAGGGGGGACACAGCCCTGCTGCCCTACACCCATGCACAGCCCTCCAGGGAAGTTTGCCTTATGGAAATAGACAGTGCTTTGCTGTAAAACATGGGTATTTTTTGGCCGGCGTGGGGAGGATTTGTGTTTTTTAAGGCAGATAAATAAAGTCAAGACTTTAATCCACCCCGCTCATCTCTAAAACGAAGTCTGTAAGAAATGAGCTGACTCATACAGCCCAGCAGCCAGCTGGGTGTGGGCAAGTTAGAGATAAACATTTTGTATCTTCCTATCAAGGCCTGTCCAGACCTTGTTTATGCACTTCTTTCTCACCCTGCAACACCCACCCTGCAGCTTTTGAGGGGCCCCATCCTGTCAATACTGTTGGGTATTAATAATTTTCTGGGTGTGGGTATCAGTGGATGCTCTTGGGCATGCGAAGCCGTTCAGGCGCCTGCACAGCCAGGCTCCTTAGAGGTGTTTGCTCCTGGCGTGGGAGGCAGCTCGGTCGTGTCTGCACCGAGCATGAGTCAGTAAAAACAATTCCCAGCTGAAAGGACATGTTTGCATTTTAAAAAGGGGGGGAAAGAAAGAGGGCACAGTTATATATTGCAGAATCTCTGTGCTCTGTGCCAGCCCTGCCCCATCTGCACGCATCAGCATCCCCCCCTCCTGTCCCGCTGAAAGGTGCCAAGTGCCCCCTGCAACCCCCAAATGGTCCTTCTTGCACCCACTGCTCCGGGGAAGTGGGGCTCTGCTTCTCGTGTCAAGGCAGACATGGAGGACGTAAGAATATACTTTATGAATTGCTATTGTTATTACTATTCACATAAGCACAGACTAGTTATGTTATTATTACCATTGTTTTGTTGTGTTCTTTTTACTATTGTTGTGTTATTACTACTATTATTACTGCTGTGGTTATTATTAATACTGCTATTGTTATTATTATTACAGTTATGAATTATTAAGTGTTTTCCTCTCTGCAGAGTGGCTGGGCAGACACAGAGCATGCTGTTATTACCAGATGTTTGGAGGGGGGGGAGCACAGCAATTAGATGCTTCAATGAGCTTGATCACAGATTTTCAGCAGAAATTACTAAATTACTTGAACAAGCAGCTCTGCCAAACAAGGTGCCTGGGGCCAGAACTGAGCAGTCACTCTGGGTGAGAGAAACAGGGAAGGAATGGGCTGCTCCCCTTTCTCTGCTGTCGGGGCTCCCATTTCAGGTAACCCCCCCCAAGAGCAGAGGTTTCCACCCTTAGGACATTGTGGCCACTGCAGCACTGGGCGATACCCTGTGGGCACCGCCAGCACTGGCTGCAGGATGATCCTCCGCTGTTCCTATCCCCAAAATGCAGAGCCACATGGATGCACCGATCCACTGGGATGCACCAGATCCACCTGGATGCACCCAGTCCACCTGGATGCATTGGATCCAGTGGGATGCATCCTCTCCTCATGCCTGTTTTCCTCCTGTCCAATAGCAGCCTGGTCCCGCAGCACCCGCCGTGGCTCCTGACGCAGCTGATAAGACGGAGCACGGTGCCTGCCCTCCCAGGCATGCAGCGAGGCCGCGTGCACCTCGAGTTGCCACTACGCTCTGGCACACAGCCCCATGTGCTGAGTTTTCTTGGTAAAAGACAGATGTTAGCATTCCTCTAACAAAGAATTTTTAATCCTTCTTGAGTGAATATATACATATATATATATATACACACACACATATATATATATATATAGTTCTACCACTAACAGGAAAAAAAGGAGTGTTATTAGGCTGAAAAATCCAGCTCCAAATTTTCCAGTTCCAGTTGATTTTCCTCCCTTTTCTGTATTTTCAGCAGAGGCCAAGGAGACTCTTAGCTGGAGGAAGCAATCCTCGGATCTTGTTCACCTCTTTAGCCCTGCACAACCCATGCTCCAGCACTGCCTCGGTTCATCCTACAGGACCTGGTGCCTCTTGCCTATCCCAACCCAAATTGCACTAAAAACCCAGCAGTGGGATCAGACTCACAGCCCTGGGGTCCTCAGCAAAGACCCTGGGTCTTGGGCATTTAGCTCAAAAAGAAGAAATCATTTTCCTTTGCTATTTGCTCCCAGATGGTTTCTTGATTAACTTTTCTTCAAAACTTATGAAATACACTCTGCATGTTTGCTAAGCCTTTTACTAACAGCATTCTTTCTTCTTTTGCAGGCTCTGCCTGCAACCGCATTGCTGCTGGGAAGGGGACATTGCTGGACCCTGGGGATGGCACAGGATGAGCCCCTCACCTGGGGTCTGGGTCTCCATTAGAGAAAGCACGACACATGCAAGACTTGTCCATGGAGCCAAGCACTCGTTGTGCCCTTGGAGGGACTGCAGTGTCCCCTATGCTCCACGCCAAGTCACCAAGCCCTCCTGCAGAGTGTCCATGGGGAGCAAAAGGGTTTGCAACCGTCTGCTCTGCCACTGCCTGCAATGTGGATGGCACATGTGGAAACTCATCATCTTGCAAGTAGGGGCTAAGGCAGGGCAAGATGCACCGCTTGGAAGAGTCAAGGCACAAGGTTGCACATGCCACTGAATCCCATGAATGTTTTTTTGTAAAAAACTTGGGCTGTAATTGCACGGCAATAGGACTTTAAATTGCACGATAATTGGCCTTTAGATTGTACAGTATTTGGGCTTTAGGTTGCACAGTGTTGGTGCAGCACTCTCTCTGCAGAGGGGCCTGCCGGTGGCCACTGGACAGCAGAGAGATGGGATAAAGCTCTTGGAATCGAGATAACTCGGTGGCCTCCCATCGCGGGGTCCCCCGCCTCCGCCCCGGCCAATGGCCCCACGTCGTGGTGTGGGGAGGAGCGGCCGGCAGCAGATAAAAGGCGCCGGGGGTCCGCGGTGCAGACACACCGTCTGGTTCTCCTGCCACGACGAGCAAGCCCCACCGCCACCATGGTGCACTGGAGTGCCGAGGAGAAGCAGCTCATCACCAGCGTCTGGAGCAAGGTCAACGTGGAGGAATGCGGGGCCGAGGCTCTGGCCAGGTAGGTTGGGCTCCTGCAGCCACCCAACACCCAGAAACAGGTGCCATTGGGGAGTGTTAACCACGTCTCACTGTTTCTTGTATCCCTCAGGCTTCTCATTGTCTACCCCTGGACCCAGAGGTTCTTTTCCTCCTTCGGCAACCTCTCCAGCCCCACCGCCATCATCGGTAACCCCAAGGTCCGCGCCCATGGCAGGAAAGTGCTCACCTCCTTCGGGGAGGCTGTGAAGAACCTGGACAACATTAAGGCCACCTACTCCAAGCTGTCAGAGCTGCACTGTGACAAGCTGCATGTGGACCCTGAGAACTTCAGGGTGAGTGATGCTGGTGGCCTGAGCCCCAGCCCTGCAAATGTGGGGACTGACAGGTTTAGCCTTTAACGCGGAGCAACTCTGCACAACTGAAAGTGACTTTCGCAGGATCCCACTTGTAGCAGCACTGGGTGCAGCACTAGGGAGAGGAAATTTTAGGAAGGTTTTTGGTCTGGGGACAAGAAATACAAACTCAGAGGTAGTAGCAACGTGGTTTGGAGGAGTCTGAGGTGGAGGGAAACTAAGCTGGTCAATTAAGAAAATTACAATTCCTACAGCAAGGTGAGCAGCTAACATTCTCCAAAACAAGGATACAGTGGGAGAGAGTCAGGAAGAGGCAGAGGAGGCCCTGGAGGCTGGTGTGGAAGGGGATGGACACAAGGGGCAGGCAGC
>WBNA01000598.1:33049-73208 GCA_013398345.1 Nothocercus nigrocapillus
AAAAAAGCTGTTTGCAATCAGAGAGGAATAGAAAACAGGAGAGACTAGAGGAAAAGCAAAGTCTCCCTTGCTGCAGTACTGCCCACTACTTCATCCTTGCAGCACTGACCCTGCCTGTGCTTCCTCCCTTCTCTTCCAGCTCCTCGGGGACATCCTCATCATCGTCCTGGCTTCCCATTTTGCCAGTGATTTTACCCCTGCTTGCCAGTTTGCCTGGCAAAAGCTGGTCAGCGTCGTGGCTCATGCCCTGGCCCGCAGGTACCACTGAGGCTTCGGGGACCGACCGGACGAGGAAGAGCCCCTGCACCACCGCAAGCACCTCCGAATGCAGGAAAAGCCCTCAGGGCGCTCATGGGCTGTAATGGTTGAATAAATGCCTCCTGAGGCCAAATTTGCAGTGCTCCTGTCTTTGTGTGTGCTAATATTCTTGAGAAAAGTTGATATATTTGACCAGCTTTGAATGCTTTTTCCAGAAGCTGTCCACCTTTTCCGGCCATGTCAGCTGGCTTAACCAAAGGTCCTGCTTCCCAAAAGTGATGTATCATGCTACAACAGGCATTTGTCTCCAGATACCCTTGGTCGCAAAGTATCCCCCCTTTCCAGCTGGGGGCACTCCCTTGACAGCACCCTGAGAGCAAAACCCACTGCATTAATGGGTGTACGGCCTTGGACATGCTGGTCCTCCTTCCAACATTGGCCAGGCCTTCAAGGTGCATAGAGGAGCCTGTGGGTTGCAACAGGCCAGGTCTGGATATTCCTTCACTGGGACAAGGGTGACAAGTTCCACCCTTCATTAGTTATTTTATTAAACAAAATAGGGTTAAAAATAGAAAAATAACCAAGACATGAAAACAATGAAACCATCAGTGAGCGAGCCGCTGGGCAGATGGGTCCCGGCTGCCACGGTCTCTAACTCAATGGGCTGAAGTACATCAGCCCAGCACATCATCGGGGGTGAGGATTACAGCACAAGCCAAAGCCTGTGATCCATAGCTCCACTTAAGGTATTCTCATGCTACTTTGGGTCAACAAGCCGCAGCTTCCCGCTCATGTGTGCAGCCAAACCAACAAGCATCCAAAGACCTCCTGAGCTCCCCTTCCATCTGGACTATCCAGCTATTCTCTGCTGGCAGTTTGCAGGATGCTTCTTGCCTTTCCTCCTATGTGGCTTATATTGAAGGGCTCCATGAACAAACCAGTCTAAAGATGCTTCTCTAAATCATTTCTGTTCTGAGGCTTTACATGGCAGAGCTGGAGGCGGGTGGCAAGAGGATGCAGATGCTACCCATTATGGTGCGGAAGATGAGCGATAGCCCAACTGATCAAAAGCCACGTGGAGAAGCAAAGCTGTCACCGGGAAGGACAGAGGGTGGACAAGGAGGGGTAGAAGCTAATCTCCATGAGCCAGGAGGACCACAGCACTCCCAGCTGCATGAAGAGGCACAGCCCAAGAGCCAGCATGGAGAGGATGTGATATGGGGGCTGCTGGAGGCTTTGCTTGTGCAGCATGCAGAATAACACAACTTCCAGTGCTGGCAACTGTAAATTTACTTTGCTGCTGGTCTAAACTGGGATGGAAATGGAGGCTGCTTCCCAACCGAGCAAGCCGCTCAGCAGGAATGCTTGCCCAGGAGGTTGTTCGTCGGAATTCCCTCGTGATGTGCTCCTGATGTGCTCCTGCTGGTTACAGATTGCAAACTGTGCAACACAGGTTGGGATCAAGTGCTATTTTAAAGCACTGAAAAAACCCTTAATTACTATGAATTACACCATGCAGCCTGGAAATGAAAGGAATCGCTCTTCAGCCTCAGCAGCAGGCTGATGGATTCTTCCCTCTTTCCCACCAGCTTTCTCTAGCCTGAGACAACACCACAGGCCCGTGACAAATGAGCATGTCGTGCTTCTTGAGAGAGTCCATCAGGGAATTGCCATTGACAGCACAGACCAGTAAACAAATGCGTTGCTGAAGGAGAGGAGCACAGAATTATCCCCTGTAAAAATTGCTTGGAAAAATAGCAATACACTACATAAATTAGGAAAAAGAAAAAGGAATCCATCTGCTGTATGTTGTTAATGACTCATCAGTCACATGCATATTCTGATGGATGGCGTAATTCATGCAATAATGACTAGCAAAACGCGAGTAGAAGGAGGTTGTGGGACCAGGCTCCTGGATCTGCAGGTGCAACCTCTGTCCTCCCCTAATTGTTGGGTGAGCCCCGGGGGAGCCCGCCCTAACGCAGACCTGCTGCACAGGCCCTGGTAGAGCTGTGCAGTCACCCAGGTTTGCAAAACATGCTGAAACACAACTGGTCTTGCGCATAACAGGTATTTCATATGGTTTTTTGCAAGTGTTAAGGAAAAGAATTAGTCAAATACCAGTGATAGACGGAGTCTGTGCTGTGAAAAAATATTAGGGGTATGAGCTTTACACTTATCAGAGAAGAATCCTTGTTTTCTCTACCCTGAAACACTCTCAGTAAAAGCCGTGGCAAATTGCCTTCCTGCTGAAGATGTAACTTTAAAAACTCTTGCTAAGAGATATAATGGATTAATAAAATCTCCAAGCCTTTGCAGGAATTATTATTCAAATGTTAATCTCAGTGTAAGGAGCATACTAGATGGAGGACTCTGATATAATTACTCATATCTAGCCTGGTTCCCACAGTCACCAGAACTGCAGGAACAGAAAAAAAAAAATTTTGCTTCACTTTCCAAGAGAACGAAGCCAAAATGTTCTTTAATTGACTCCATGCTGCCCCTGCCAGGATTATATATAGCATGAGGTGTGATCAGATGTCTCTGCAGGGACTTCTTCCCTGTCAGAAATGTCAGCGTAACATGGATTCAGCAAGGAAGTTCTTGCAGCTAGTGAGATGTGAACATATTCATAGCAACACGCAGGCATCCCTGGGATATGCTTGTGTTTTTGCTCACAACTAGAAATTAGGGTAGACTGCAGTGCACTGGCTTTGACTGAATAAAAAAAAAAAAAAAAAAAAGATGCCTTATGGATTCTGAGACACAAATGGTGGGGTTGCTTCCTCCAAGGTACAGGGTAGAAACACCCAGGCTGGCCACAGGTGCTGGTCTCCTGCAGCCCTTCCCCAGGCACTTGCTGTTCACCCTGCTCTGCATGGGGATTTGAGCAGGAATAGCTGCGTTTTCCCAATGTGCAAATAACTGCTTGGCTGAAACGCACTTATGGGATGACATTTCCAAAGGACGCCTCTCACAAGATACCTGCCGATTCATATGCAAAACCCTTATCACCAAGAGGACTTCAGCACCTCCCCAGCAGACCTGCATGTATCTGAGAGGGTTTGCCCATGCTTTGCCCAGAAACTTGCTGCAGGGGCTTCTTGCATGAGGGCTTTGATGGTGCTCAGAAAGCCCCATCTCCCACCGGTGAGCCTATCTGTGTCTGTGCCTCACCCATGCCCAGGTCCCCCCAGTCCCTTTGCATAGTCCTGCCGTCCTCAGCGGGTACAAGACCCACATTTTAGAGAAAAGAGGTAGGAGAAGATTGCAAGGACTGCTCGGGCACAGGGCCACAGTATTTTTCCTATGTCACTCACAAAAATCTGATGTCAACAGCAACAGCAATGCTGCTGCAAAAGCTTTGAGAAATAGTGTGTGGATATTAAGAGATTTGCAATTCTCCATTAGCATCCTTTAGAAAAGGAGGATTTGGGACTCCAATGTGATTTATCCTCTCTGGTTTGCCTTTGTCATTCTTTTGTTCTCCTCCTCCCCTCTGTTCATTGCTTTTTCAGGCCAGATTATATTTCATAAGAGAGCCAGACACATGCTCATTTTCCATCCCAAATCAAAAGTGGTGGGATAAAGTTATTTGAAATGATGAAGTATGATCTGCTTTTTCATATCTGAGGACTAACTGGGACTTAAGTGTAGTAATCCTCTCATTGCTGACACAAAATTAACTCAGAAACCAAATTGTTTGTTCTTGCTGGCAGCCCTACAGCACATGTCCCTCAGTCTTCTTCGCCCAGCCTGCACAGCCACTGCTGTGCAGACAAGGCCCCATGCTCCACGTCACAGAAATGCAGATTTCCTATTTACTATGCCATGAGAAATAGGGGGGGAAAAGTCCATTTAAGACAACTGGGCAAAATTAAGAGCTAAGCATGTGCATCTTTTGCAAATCTCTTTTGTGTTTCTGAAGGAGACACACGCATGCATCTGCGTCCACAGCAGGTTGATGGCTTTGGGGTACTCTGTGTTGATCCCAGGGCAGCTCCAGCAACCCCATTACTACGGCAGAGATGAACAGGCCACCACCCTCCTACATGCTGGAAAGCATCCGCTTGCATCCAGGAGATATTTTGGAAAGAGGTTTTCCACTGGTGCAAAGGTGCTCCTTTGTTTTAACCAACACCAGTGATGAAACCCTCGCAGTGTTTCCGAAGAGCCTTGTCTCTACATTACCCTCAAGCCCACCCAGCCTGGTGCCGAGCAGCAGCCTCACCATAGGGCCAAGGCCTTCAGCTGGGGCACCAAGTCACCCGCTATAGGCCCCAATCTGTGTCAGGGAGATGTATACCAGGAGATCAGAACTCAGTGCATGCGTGGCCACCTGCATGGAGACAGAGAAAGTCAGGAGTCTGGAGATGAATTCCATCCAGATGCCTTCTGCATTCGAAATTCATTACAGAACTAATTGCCTTTATTCAGTTTTTGGCATTTAAAAAAATTATCCTTCCATTAAAAGAAGAAAGAAAAACCCAATGAAAAAAGCAATTTTTTTTCACCCATTTGTTTACTGATCAGCTTTTCATAAAGATTTAGGAACCTTCTGGTTGTTCTTGCATCATTTACCCTTGTGCCGCTGCCAAGCTGCTGGCAGATGGAGGTGTCATCGCACACTGGAGGTGTGAAGGGGAAGGTCTCAGATGACCCTGCTCCATGCTGAGATTTCACATGGGCGTTATAAAAACAAGCAGCTTCCTCCACATGTGAAATATCCAGGCATGAGTGTGATGCTCTGTCCTGCTGTCTTGTCTGCTGGAGGACTTGAGCAGCACAGAGGTGAGGATATCTGAAGGGGCACCACCTTTTTTTGTATGTAAACCTCAATTCTTCTTGATGTTCTAATTTTGCAAGTGTTATTTTGCATTCAGATCTTGTGAAAAAGGATAGCTTAGGTCTGCAATCAGTTGCTTGCTGTCACTGTGTATTCAGTGTATTCTAACACCTATTTCATGCATTCCACTACGAAGCCACCCAGGTACCAGCGACCCCCTTGTGTATTTATGTATCTTTCTACATGTCTTCATTGAGTATTTGCATTTCCTGACACAGTGAGTTGTTTGCTCCTGACATGTTCACCAACCACCTTGCAGAGACCTTGCAGGAATGCAGTGTCCGAGCTCCCCTGGCCAAGGAAGGACTATTTCTGCAGAGAGCAACAGCAGTATTACAGCATGTTTTAGTCAGCATTTAGAGCTCTCAAGTCAGTGTGCAAGAGCTGTGTTTCTCGGTGGGTTCTTTGGCAAAATGCAGGTTATTGACTGTATGCTTGCTGGTGGGACGGTGTCTTGCTCCTCTCTCTGGAGCTGGGTCAAGGCAGAAGCAGAAGCAACTCCTCTGGCTGGAGCAATCGAGCTGAATAGCCCTAGGAGGGGCATTTGGGGCAGGAAAGACCTGCAGCCATGGGGCAGTTTGAATGCATGGCATTGCTTCACAGTTGTGCAAACTTTCCGAAAAGACATGGGCAGGACCGGTTCTCCCTTCTTCCCATCCCTAGCCTCTGTTGTGCCACTGTGGGAGTTGGAAAAGCAAAGCAAATCTTCTCCCAGCTGAATGGCTATTCGCTCAGGTCGTGCTCATGCGCGACATATAAACAGTGTAAACTTTCATTTTTGCAGGATGTCCAAAGCACATTTAGAAGGTGATGAAGAGGAGGCATGAGGCATGACTCTACACCCAAATGCAGGTGCCTGGATCTATTCATGCTTGCAATAATCAGAGCACTCTGGAAAGCTGTCTACTAATTTAGTTTATCAAACCAATTATTTAGCTGGCTCAGTAAGAGCTGGCAGCACAGATGCCTGGAGCTTTGTCTGAGGTGTGGGGCAGCTGGAAATCGGACAGTTTCCATTTTTCTCGATACATTAATGAGTTTAGCCAAGAACACCCAAATTAGGCAATGCCACATCCCTTGTTTGTGTAGGCAGATTGAGCATGAAATTCTGGGGAGTGGAGGGCTGGAAGTTTGAATTGTTCCATATCAATGACCCTGAAGGAAACAACAGCCAAGCTCTGAAAATGCTAGCTGCTCCCTGAGCTGTTCAGGCTGTAGGTGTATTTCACAATCTCTTTTTTTTTTTTTTTTGTAATTCACAAAAATGCAGAGTCTACACACAAAATGTTTACCCTCTGACAGCAGCTTTGCATATATTAGTTACATTTCGCATCACGCCCCTCTTTCTCTCTGAGGCAAGTGTGGGTCATGGCTTGGAAGCTGTGAATGGTTCGGTAGAAGAAATGAGCATGGCATTTGTGTGCACATTGCTTCATTTTATCCATAACTATTAGCTGTAATAACATCAGAGTCAGTTGCTATATAAACTGCTAACATGCAGCTCTACTGAAACAACCACTACTTCTAGCCAGCTTGATCTGCTATCAGGAAAACTGTAATGATGGCAATAAAAATCAATAATAAATAATAAATTAGATAAAATAATATAAATAAATAATAATAAAATTCAATACCCTCTGAAGTGAAGGAAGATGACAATGTTCTAAATTTGCTAATGTTTTACAAACATTAGACCTGCCAGACAGCTCATGCCCCCTCTGGGATCAGACCGGGTCATAGATAAATTTCAGCAATTGCTTCTGTTTCCATAACTCCTGGGAGCCCTCATCCTTGAACACAACCCCACCATGCCAGGCTCTGCACAAACACAGCGCAGAGAAAAGCTTACAGCCTCTTCACCTTGGGCAAGGGGATAGGTGGAGGAAGAGTGGGCCAGGCTGCAGCAGTTTGTGAACTTGATGTGCCTGGGTGTAGAGAGCTGGAGAGAGGCTCCGATGCACATAGAGACTAGGGCCTGAGTGACAGGACAGAAGAGTGATGTTGTTTACAGTGACTGGGAGAAGAGACTGCAGCATCTCGGGAGGGAGGCAGCTCTGGTGCAATAAATCATGCTAATATCTGTGCAACAGGGAAGGAACCCAGAGGAAAAGAAACTGGAACAAGAACTGAATGTAGAACTCTGAAGTTCTAGCCTCTCATCCAACACTTCTTGAGGGAGGAGAAAAGAAATGAGATCTTCAGCCTGAGTCCCTAGATTGCATTCTGTTTGTAGTTTGCCTTCATCTCCCTGTGAAATCTTATCCCATGTTACCTTGGCTTGTTAATGGTAATTCAGCTCAAGTAAGGCTTGAGCCTAAAGCTAGCATGTCGCCAGGAAACAACAGTGATTCTCTGGCCTTCCTGCTGGTAGGCATTCCTGGACTGGCTCATCTTCACCGCTGGGTTGTCATTCCTTTCTGTCTGATGTATCTCGTCGCAATGCTGGGAAACTGCACCATCCTTCTGGTCGTAAGAACATATCGAAGGCTCCATGAGCCCATGTACTATTTCCTTTCTATGCTGGCGATCACAGACCTGGGTCTAACCCTGTCCACCCTGCCTACAGTGCCACATGTGTTCTGGTTCAGTGCCATGGAGATCAGCTTCCCGGTCTGCCTCATCCAGATGTTCTGCATCCATGCCTTTTCCTTCATGGAGTCATCGGTGCTTCTGGCCATGGCCTTTGATCGCTACATGGCCATCTGCTACCCACTGAGATATTCCTCCATCCTTACCCCTAGCAGAATTGCAAAGGTTGGACTGGGGATTGTCTGCCGATGCACTATGACTCTGTTCCCCTTAATCTGCCTTCTTAAACGGATGTCGTTCTGCAGGTCCCACGTGCTTTCTCACTCCTACTGCCTGCATCAGGACATGATACGGTTGGCATGCACCAACACCACATTGAACAGCCTGTATGGCTTAACTCTAGTGCTGCTCATAATGATCCTGGACCCCGTGCTTATCACTGCATCCTATATCATGATCATTAAGACCGTGCTGGGCATTGCCTCCAGAGAGGCACAGGCCAAAGCCCTGAACACTTGCATATCTCACTTCTCTGCTGTCCTGATTTTCTATGTCCCCATGGTCGGCTTGTCCATTATACACCGGTATGGGAAGAATGCTGCACCCATTAGCCATGTTCTCATGGCCAACATCTATCTTTTCGTCCCACCTGTGTTGAACCCCATCATCTACAGTATGCAAACCAAGCACATTCGCCAAGGGGTTGTCACACTGCTGTGTCAAAGCTTGGCCTGGCCTGGCCAAGGCCAGCAGCCCTGGGGCCACTGAGAAATGGGAAGCTTGACAAAATGAAAAGCAGAGAAATGCCTAAAAAATGTAACAGGTCCTATATAAACTGGAAATTAAGAGAGCTAAAAAATAATGGGAATGACACGTTGTAAAGGGTGCTCACACTGACAGTTAAGAGTTTTCCAAATTTATCAAAAGCAGTAGTCCAGCTAGGAAAATGATGAGCTACTTGATGACCAAGTGTCAGATTTTACCACTGAAGGTGCTGAGTGGACTTTTAAACCTGATGCACTGCCCATAGCAGATGGTTTGGAGGATCCTGATCAGTTTGAAGTAAATATGGAGGAAGGATTACACATATAAATACGAGTAAGTATCAGGACCATGAGTCATTCACATGACAGTCCAGAAAGAGTTCTGATGTGAAATTGCAGAACTGCTGGACAGGGCTCAAGGGTACATAACTCCACCACAAATGATCCCTGTGCTGGAGGACAGGGGATCACCACTTCAATTCCACCTGCAAAAGGGACTGTAGAGGGTCTCCTGAGAGATATGCCAATGAGGGGGGCTGCCTTCGGTCCTTGGTGAGACAGCAGAGACTATGATAAAGAAAAAAGTCAACAAGCATACAAGTAAGTATGGTCTTGCAAAGAGTCAGCCAGGCTACTGCAAAGGGAAGACATCAGTAAGGGTGTCTACAAGCAGGTGGGTCCAGGAGATGTAATACATCTGGACACCCCAAAAGTCTTTGGCTAAAAACTATTAAAGAATAGGAAACCTTCTATGGGTAGGAAGTTGGTTAAAGTAAAGGGCAGGTCATTTTCAGTTCAGAGAAGAGTCATCAGAAAAGACCCCGAAGGACATCTCCCAGGACTCATTTTCTCATTTTATTCATCATTTGCAGCAGTAACCTGGACAAGGGAGCATGTAGTGAATTCTCAAAGCTTGCAGATGACACTGTGTTAGCCATTGGACTAATAATGTCTTTTATATTTTGATAGGATAGTTAAAACTATAACTGCAAAACCAATAAAATCTGGGCTCTGGTTACAAGGTGTGCTTCTTTCTACCCATAAAAAGTTTTTGAGTGTACGACAGCCCAAACTCACAGAAAAACCATGCAACTTGGCACCTTTTCAATTTGATAAGCTGTAACTAGGTATATTATTTGGGTCAATAGTCCCACAAAAGGGCATTTCAGAACATGGAGTTTGGTCACTGCTGACAGAAGAGAATCTAGCTGCATTGTGGTAGGTATATGTAATCCCCTTGTTTTTGTCTTGCTTTAACCGAAAGAGGCTACAAAATAGGAATTCTTCCAGCGAATAATAGCAGAACCAACGGAACTTCTGGGTAGCTCTTGATTCTTCTCCTGGCTGCCAAGAGAGTCAAGGAAGCCCATCCTCATTGTGAACGCTCATTCAACCCAGTGCCCTGTCCTGCCCACTCCAAAAGAGGTTTTGTTTTGTTTGGGTCACATCAGCAAAACTCAGCAGGGAACCTGCAAAGGACTGATAACCTCTCAGTTCTCAGACTGAACTGGAATGCATATAGGACATTTTGTTATTTTTCTGCCATTTCCTTTAGGTGCTCCTGTCTCCCTTCGGGCATCAATAGACACCAGTGTTTCCTGGTTGCTTTCAGCTGTGACAGGTTTATTGGTAGGGTGAAGGAAGGCAGGAGTGTTCTTGGCCTTTATCAGCTTTGTGTGGGATGATGGATGCTCACGTCCTTGCAGCCCCTTAGAAGCCCAGCCCTGTAGCAACTACCACTGCCATCAACACTTTTTGTTTTGTTTTAAATACATAGAACTGCTTCACCTCTCTGCTTTCTAACCTTATGCCAGAGCAATCCTGTCCAAAACAATGGAAATCCAAGCAGAGGGATGTGTGGGGAACAGGGAGCATATCTAGGGTGAGACCCACCCCAGGTATCTTCTTTAGGGTAATCTAGTTCATGCAGACACCTCCTTGTAGGTGGGAGCTGGTTCTCCCATCGCTTTAGCACACACGGGATGGTGGAGCTGGACCTATGCAGTGACTGAACTAAGTTCATTCCCACCAGCTGATGATCCGATCTGCACCCTTGCTGCATATGATTCTGCTCCCCCATCAGTCGAAGGTATCCTGAGCCCAGTGCTACTGTACTGACACTGCATAGGCTCTACTTTGATCATCTGCAGTGGGGTCTGCACTGGTCCACCAGGTGGTCTCTTAAGGCAATGCCCATGAAACTTCTCAGCAGCCATGAGTCTGTTCCACACTCCATGTTAGGCTGGATGTGGTGTCTAGGAGCACAAGGAGGGAAGGAGATATGATCTTTCAACTCCAGCAACACAAATCATGTCTTTTGGACACATCTCATTCCTGCTGACCTGGCTGGAAGAAGAGGACTTTGGCCATACACCCAGATTCCGTGATACCTGGCAGCCCTGTATTAGCCCTAGCAAGTCTGGCTGCATTTGTAAAAATCTTGGGCAAATAGCTACTGCACATGTGAAGACCAATGCTCTAGTGCATGCAGAGATGGCTGATCACATCTAGGAAGCATCAGATTTTTCTGTGCCTGTGTTTCAGGTTATGTGAACCCTAGGTGGAAAGATCAACACTCTCATTCAGGAGGTCAGGAGCTCTGGTCCAGGTGACCCAGCATCACTGCACAGGAAAGATCCCCATCTCCACAGACCTCCATTCTTAGGGCTTATTTGTCTAAAAAAAGGGACATCAGTTTGGGAATCTCAGGTAGTCACAGCTCCCGCATTATTGACCAGGAATGGGATAAATGTATATAAGGCTGTAGATACCTGCAAAATGGAAAGAGGTCAAAAATTCAGGATCCTCAACAGACAAATGGATGGCAGGGTGGAGCAGACAGCCTCTAAACTATTATTCACCACATGTTTTACCATGTGCAAAATGTCTTGGATATTCTGTGTGTTGTATCAGTGTCATTTTGGATTTAGTAGTTTGCATATGCCCCTGCGGATCTGTTTAGTTTTCATACTGTAAATAACAGGGTTTAACACAGGGGGCACAAGAAGGTAGATATTGGCCATGAGGACATGAATCAGAGGAGGCGCGTGCCTCCCAAACCTGTACACCATGGATAAGCCGATCATGGGGATGTAATAAATCAGGACGGCACAGATATGAGAGACGCAGGTATTCAGGGCCTTGAGGCGCTCCTCCTTGGATGCAATACTCAGCACAGTCTTAATGATCATAACATAAGAGAGGACAATAAACAGCGAGTCTAGCCCAAACGTGGCCAGCAGAACAAACAAGCCATACATGCTGTTCACCTGCACATCTGCACATGGGAGCTGGATTAAGTTGGGGTGCAGGCAGAAGGAGTGAGCAAGAACACGGGACCTGCAGAATGGCAGCCTGGTCAGGAGAATTGGCAGGGGGATCAAGAGACTAACGCTCCTCACCACAAGCCCCAGCCCGATGAGTCCTATCCGGGTGTTGGTCAGCACTGATGCATATTGCAGTGGGTTGTAGATGGCCACAAAGCGGTCGAAGGCCATGGCCCACAGCACTCCTGAGTCCATGATGGAGAAGCAGTGAATGAAAAACATCTGAGCGAGGCAAGCATCAAACCCAATCTCCCGTGAATCAAACAGCAGCACACTCAGTACCGTGGGCAGCGTAGAAAGGGACACGCCAAGCTCTGCAACAGCCAGCATGGACAGGAAGAGGTACATGGGCTTGTGGAGGCTGTGGTCTGCCTTGATGACAAGGAGGATCGTGCTATTTCCTAGGATGGAAATAACATACATGGAACAGAAAGGGATAGCAATCCACATGTTCCCACCTTCCATTCCTGGCATTCCTGTTAGAAGGAACGTAGAAGGTCTAAAGAAGCTGTTGTTGCTCATTTTCTTAAGGCAACATCTTTGTCCTATCAAAGTTCAAACATCAGATCCAACACATCCTACAAAAAAATTGAAGAGGTCATCAAAGAGTAATCGTGCAAAAAAGGAAAATCTTTTTTTTCATTCCTATCATTGTAATGAGAGATCCAGACTTCTGGGCTTTCTACAAAACAATGAAAGGACATTTTGTCTCTGTGAGCTGCTCTTAGCGAGGAGTAATGCATCTCCCAAGTTACAAAAAGCTTGCAGAGATGGATGGATACAGCATCTACATCTATGTGACAAAGCAGTGTGAGATGGAAACCAGATCAATGCTTGACTACTATTTGAGTATGTTGTAACAGAAGGCAAAAAGACTTCAAAAGTGATAAGCTAGATGAGGGATGACAACAGGCCTGTATTTTATACAAAGAGCATAAAGCCAAGAAAGTTCAGGGGTGAAATCACCAGCCCTTGCTCTGGCATTTCCTTGTCCTGCTGCAAAACAACAAGGGAAGAAGCATGGTCCAAACGTGTAGACCTGTGCATTTAGACAGCCTTGCAGCTCCCTCACCCCAAGATCTTCCAGTACTTGATGAATGCGATCTCTACATCACTTCTGTGGAGATGTTTCAGAATACCTGTTCTCTGCCAGCTATTAACTGTCCCCTCATTTTCTCTCTCTCTCTCTCTCTTTTTTAATTATTTGCATAATTATTTTGTTTCTTTTCTGTGAATGAATATGTAGATTTTTTTTCCCTTCCCTAAAATTAATCTTGGCACCAAAGGCTTGATATAACTGCCTTTCAACCAAGGGCTTTCTGCATCTTCCAGAGCTGTTCACAGCTGAGAACCAGACACTGCTGCAGCATTTGGCAGGATCCAGCCAGCAAGCCTTCCTCAGCATGCTAAGAAGCAGCATTGTGAACATATGATACCCAAGACCAAAACATTTAGGACTTGTATGTGAATATCTGACACCCCAAAAACAAAATCTTTAGGACCTGTGAGCTCTTACATGGACAAGTGCTAGTACTAATTTCTACATAAACCTGTTGCTATTTGCTGGTAAAGAAAAACATGCAACAAGAAAATTATTGTCAGAGAGGAGAGCTCTGTCCATTAACAAGACCGTAGTGATGTGATTTGAAGGAAATATCTTCCTATTTTATTTAAAACAAGATTTCAGAGCCACTTACCTATCTCACCAAACTGTTACACCAAGTTTCCAAGCACAGAATCACAGAATGGTTAAGGCTGGAAGGGACCTCTAGCAATTTCTCATCCAGTCCTCCCGCTTCAGCAGGGACACCCAGAGCACGGGGCACCCAGGCGCATCGATGCGGGTGGGAAGGTCTCCAGAGCAGGAGACTCCACAACCTCTCTGGGCAGCCTGTGCCAGGGCTCTGGCACCCACGCACGGTCAAGAAGTTCTTCCTCACATGGAGGTGGAACTGCCTGTGTTTCAGCTTGTACCCATTACCCCTTTTCCTGTCACTGGCCACCACCGAGAAGAGTTTGTCCTCATCCCCCTACATTCTTCCCTCAGGTATTTGTACATGTTAATCAGATCTACTCTCCATCTTATCTTCTCTAGGCTAAACAGGCCCAACTCACTTAGTCTTTCCTCATAGCACAAGCAAGGACTGGTCTTCATAAACAGCTCACCTGGCTGTAGGGATCTGCCATGCAGATTTATGCATCTTGACTAGTTGTCTGGGCTCCCACTCATCACTGGAGGAAAAAGGGCACTGCTAAAATTCAGTTCATCTCCCTCAAAAGGAAGACACCATCCATAGTCAGAAAAACGGTGCTTACTGCCCTCAGCCGACAAGAAAAAGATCTGAGGGTAACTAGCTCTTCATTATATGTGCATTCTCTAGTTAGAACTAATTAACACCAAGACTATAGCAACACTAAGTTATCTGAAATTATGTGCAGCTGACATGTGAAAAGCTGCTTCACAGAAGCAGATAACTTCTGCCTTAAATATATTCCCTAGTATGATCAGCCTGACCATCTTGCCTCCAGTCTGCTAGAGAATGGGTGTTTATATTGCTGCTCCACAAAATCTCACTGGACTCACAGACTCAATAGGGATTTCTGCTTCTGTTTTTAGCTGCTTTGCTGTCTAAAAGGAAATGAGGCAAAAGTACTGTTAATGGTGAATCCAGGGGCTACCCTGAAATTGCATTAGGTTAGCTAGTTTTACAAGCCAAGTCTGAGAATAAAGCCAGACTTTAATGTGATATTGGCTTCTGGATTTCATAAGGAAACATCAGACTTGGGAAAACTTTCCTGGGATCCCCTCTGTAGGGGCTGAGGAAGAGAGATGTGAACCCCGCGAAGTGATGAAGTCTCCCTCCCTTGGCAGCTGTGGCCTCAGATGCCATGGTGAGGAGGTCACTCCTGTAAGGAAAGGATTGCCCACCTAAGCAGTCAGATTTGTTGTTTCTCAGCAGTGAGAGCATTTGGCATCTTTGGATTTCAAGGTACCGTGCCAAAGCCTTACCCCTCTTCAAAAGTGTGCTTGTGTCCCCCATTTGGGTACAGGTCCCCCCACCTTCCCCACCACTTCCTCCAGAGAGGTCACAAACAGAATTAGCACTAACCATCCACCATCCCAGTGACCATGCCATCCATGCTGAGCAAAGATCCTGATTTCACATTCAACTTTATCTATGGAGAAGGGAATCCTGGAGTGAATGCCTAAGCTGTTGTCACTGAATGTTAATGTTGACAAGAATGTTGATGAGAACGGCTTGTATGCACACCTGATGTGAGTCAGCCAACCACCTTTGATCAACAGTGATATACAGGTATTTTTCAGTGGGAAAATGCATCTCAAAAAAACTCTTCTATTACCTCTGGAAGAGACAGGCTGATGCTGGACTGGATGGACATAGCTCTGAGTCAGGGGCCGCTTTCATATCCTGAACATAAATGAGAATGATCGTGTTTTTTGCTGGGGGCCACAAAATAATGGGGATTCTGCCTCACTAGAGCTGAGCATCAGTCAACAAGAAATGATGCAACCCTATGAAGAGAGTGCTCTGAGATGGGTTATTATTTGAACTGCGCACAAATCTCTGACACTTTGTTCTCCCCTCCCTGTTGTCTGTGAGCAGGGAACCAGAGATCTGCCTCGTTACAGACCAGCTTTGCATCAAATGTGTCACAAAGAGTTTCTCACAGCCTCTGGGAAAGGCTTTTTTTTTTTTTCTTTTTTTTTTTTTTTTACCTGAAGAAATAGAATGAACTGAGCTGAAAATAATTGGCTGAATGGGCCAACAGTACTCCCATTCCCTTGGCAGAGGGAATGCTCCCTAACATCTACTTAGCTTCAGCAGAAGTGGATTTTCTCTTCCTGGAGCCTCTCTTCTTGCTTTCCTGCTGATATCCACCTCAAGAAGAGATAGCAGAGCCTGGAGCCCGCCCCTGGGCTGCCGTGATAGCCAGAGCTGCTGCTGAAGATAGAGCTCTAAGAAATGCCAGGCAAGGTTAGAGAACTTGGTATGCTGTATGGAGTAGGGTTGAGTCTGCACTAAAAACACAGCAGAAGTCCATAATGCATTTGAATTTTTTTAGCCTCAGTTTTGATTATCACCTGACCTTCATCTCATTCCACTTCCTACATTTTTCAAATAAAAAGCAGTGGCATTGCAAAATGTGTTTGTGTCCTGGGATTGTTGACTTGCATTAGTATGGAGAAATTCTGCTAGCAATGCTCTAGCTGTGCTAGGTCATTCCAAGTAATTACATCAGTGAAGATTTCTGGGTTTTTGTAAAGGGTTTACATTTGTATGGGACTTCTGGAATTTGCTAGGGTAGGATTATTTTCATGGTAATTTTTTAACCTCTTTAAAAATAAATAAATAAAAAGCCACTTAAAAATAAGTTTTATTAATTTCCTTTTGCAATGACAATCAGCACTCATATCTGAGGACCTTTCTATCACACAGTCCAGAGAACACTATTCATATTTCAAGGAACGCCATTCCTATAATGAGAACCACTGCAGGAGCCTCTTCTGGATATATTCAGACTCAGGGGTAGACTGAAACCCTTTTAATGATGAGGAGATTCTCTTTTTCCCTTGCTGGTGAAAAAAATCGAACAGTAAGGGATCCAACACATCTTCTCCAAAATAACTACTGATAGGACAACAGGAAATGGCCTCAAGTTACGCCAGGGGAGGTTCAGATTATATATTAGGAAAAATTTTTACACAGAAGGAGTCGTGAAGCATTGGAACAGGCTGCCCAGGGAAGTGGCAGAGTCACGGTCCCTGGCAGTGTTCAGAAAACATGTAGATGAGGCACAGGCACAGATGAGGTTTAGCAGGATAGTGGTGATGTGTTACTGTTGGACTTGATGGTCTTGAAGGTCTTTTCCAACCATAAAAATTCCATGATTCCATCTGCAAGAAGTGAACTCTCCATCTCCCAGTAGTGTAAAAGCCAGATTGGATGATTTTTCCAGTTCTGACATGCAATCAAAGAAAGGTCCTGCACCTGGGGAGGAATAACCACAGACACCAGTACAGTCTGGGGACCGACCTGCTGGAGAGCAGCGCTGCAAAGAGGGACCTGGGCGTCATGGTGGATGACAAGTTGACCAGGAGGCAGAAGTGCCCTCATGGCCAAGAAGGCCAATGGGATCCTGGGGTGCATTAGGAAGAGCGTCTCCAGCAGGTCGAGGGAGGTGATCCTGTCCCTCTACTCAGCCATGGTGAGGCCACACCTGGAGTACTGTGTGCAGTTCTGGGCTCCCCAGTACAAGAGGGATGTGGAGCTGCTGGAGAGAGTCCAGCACAGGGCTACGAGGATGATGAGGGGCCTGGAACATCTGCCCTATGAGGAAAGGCTGAGAGAGCTGGGCCTGTTCAGCCTGGAGAAGAGAAGGCTGAGAGGAGACCTGAGCAGTGTCTACAAGGACCTCAAGGGAGGCAGTGAGGAGGATGGGGCGGCCTCTTCTCAGTGGTGGCCACCGATAGAACTAGAGGAAATGGCCACAAACTGAAACACCAAAAGTTCCCCAGGAACTTAAGGAAAAATTTCTTGCCAGTGAGGGTGCCAGAGCCCTGGAAGAGGCTGCCCAGAGAGGTTGTGGAGTCTCCTTCTCTGGAGATCTTCAAAACCCACTTGGATGCAATCCTGCGCTACATGCTCTGAGAGACCCTGCGTGTGCAGGGGCGATTGACTAGACTTCTAAAGGAACCTTCCAACCTTAAGGATTCTGTGAAAGGCCCTGGACTGGACTAACAGGAGAGAGAATCTAGCGATTCCTACATGAGCTCCCTGTTTAAACTCCAGGCATTGAGTAAAGTTTTCTCCTGAAAAAAAGAGTCATATCTTTAACCCTCATTTAATCTATCAGGGTAATTCATAAATTATGTGCATTGTATGAGACACCTAGGTATGGGTCATTTTCCCTTCTTTTGAAAGAGGAGGACCACTCTGTCCCGGATCTGTTTAGTTCTCACCCCATAAATGATGGGGTTTAACATGGGGGGCAGCAGCAGGTAGAGAATGGCCACCACTATATGGACATGGTGAGGGATGCTCTGCCCAAAGCGATGGGTGAGGAAGGTGAAGAGGGCAGGGGTGTAAAGGGTCAGCATGACACAGACATGGGATGCACAAGTGCTGAAGGCCTTGAGCCTTGCCTCTGTGGATGGCAGCCTCAATACTGCTCGCAGGATCATGGTGTAGGACACAAATATCAGCATCACATCAAACACCACCACCACAAACACCACAAAGAGGCCATAAATGACATTGACTCTGGTGTCCCCACAGGCCAGCTTCACCACGGCCATGTGCTCACAGTAGGCATGGGAGATGACATTGTTGTGGCAGAAGGACAACCTGTGGATCAAGAAGCAGACGGGACTCACCAGGACAATCCCACGCACCAGCACCAGGCTCCCAAGTGTCACCACCACTGGCACGGAGAAGATGCTGGAGTGCTGCAGGGGGTAGCAGATGGCAACATAGCGGTCCAAGGCCATGGCCATGAGCACGCCTGACTCCACTGAGGAGAAGGTGTGGATGAAGAAGAGCTGAAGAAGGCAGGAGGGAAAGCTGATCTCCCTGGAGCCCAGCCAGAAGATGCTGAGCATTTTGGGTAGGGAGGATGTGGAGAGGACCAGGTCAGTGAAGGCCAGCATGGCCAGGAAGAGGTACATGGGCTCATGCAGACTTGGCACGGTCTTGATGAAGACGAGAAGGGTGATGTTCCCCAGCACAGCAGTGGCATACATAATGCTGAAGGGGAAGGCGATCCAGAACTGCTCCTTCTCCAGTCCAGGGATGCCCACCAGCAGGAAAGAAGGATGTTGGGAGAAGGTTGTAGTGTTCAGAGATGACATGGAACACTGTTTGCCTCCTGCCTACTCTAAGAACTCTTATGTGCTTATGTGCCATTAAAATAGAATAAAAAAAAAAAAAAAAAAAAAAAAAAAAAAAAAAAAGGATTAAGGAAACACCCTAGAGTTGATATTTGCAGTGCTAAACAAAAAACAGACTAAGGAACAGTCTAGGTACTCAAAATCCCCACACAAGCAGGCAAACCTATAATAGCTCCTTGCATTAATCCAGGAGAGCACTTCTGAAGCAAGTGTCCTGCCAATTTATTTTCCATTTAAGTGTTTTATTTCACATCATGGGTTCTCTTGGTGCATACAAGCTAGATTCCTCTCAGATGAAACAAAATTGGATGATTCCTGCAGAAACACACCTGGTCCTCTTCAGTCTTCAAAGGGTGTCCTTTGAGGAGTCCAAGAGACCAGACTAGACCTGTTCCAAAGAAAGCCTTCTTGAAATGTGCATAGTGGGGATATGAGGTTATAAGCACCAGCTGTATATCTCTAGGGAAGTCTTTTTATGCACTACAACGCTTGCTCATATAAACAGCAGCAAGGAGTATTTGGCATCGTCAAGAAACATTAGATCTCAGTGGGAAACACAGAGCCAGTGCCATGTTCTTTTGGCAATTTCCCTTCAAATGTAGCCCCGTAATGATGTTCCTTTTCCCACCGTACAAAAAGACAGGAGCTCACTCAGTTTGTGCATCTTGCTCAGCTCATGCCTTCAGGCTCAGAACTAGGGTAAAAAAAAAAAGGTTCCTTAAAAAATCCAAACCTGAAACACAGATTAAGCCAATACTCCTGACTTTACAAGATCCTTCAGAAGTCTTCCTGAGACCAAGACCTCTCGCATCAGAGAGCTTCAGAGGGAATGGGAGGTCTAGGAGTGGAGAAACCTTGCAAATGCTTGCAAACCTTACAAATGCTCAGGACTCAGGCATCATCTGCAGCCTGGGAGAAATTTCTTGTTTGTTCCACAGCTGTAAATACCTTTGGAGTGGAAAATCCTGATATTTTCCTTTATTCCACTTTCTTCCTCCCAGCTTCCTCCATGGATTCAGCATTATTTAGTGCTTCATTCTTCCGTGGAGAGCACCAGGAACATGGATGTAATTCCCAGGCCAAAGCAGCGTGCAAGACAGGACACTCGCCTGTGAGCTTGCTGTCTGAGGGCTATTGCAATACTTGCAGAGGGTCCTGCAGAAGGGCAAACCACTGCCCTAACCTTAAATACTCACCTGTCTCCTGCAGGTTTCCAAGCAGGGAAGCTGCACTGCGAAGCCCAGGAGATATTTATGTATATGAGAGATAAATCCCAGCAGGGAGCTCTGCCTTTGTCCTGCTACTTAATATCTAATTAGATAAAGAGACAGAGAAAGAAACAATTTTTAACTCATTCACTGCTGATGAGCTCACAGACAGTTACATTTTGCTCCATTTGGTTTCTGTTTTCTTGCAGTGTACATATTTGGAGGAGACTCTAGGGCAATGGTGTTGTTCAAGAATTTCACAGAACTGAGCTTTTTAATAAATGCTTTAGCAACATAATTTATGAAACACCTCCCAAACAGCAGTAATATAGCCTTCTGTGTTACTTTTCATCTGCTACCTAGTACTTGCTTTAAGAGCGGAATCGGTACCATCGTCCCCATTAGACAGATGCAAACACAGACGTGTCGAGAGGTCATGTAACTAGAAGCAGGTCTAGGAGCCTGTCATGTGTTTGCTGAATTATTTCCACAGCTTTCCACATGCCGCACCTTCTTTTGCTGGTTTTGTGGTGTTCACCGCAGAATCTCTGTATCAAATCTTTGGCAATGACATTTTCAAGCAAAAAGCAAGTCTTGCAAAGAAAAAAAGAATCTATTTTGGGGTCACCATATCAACCTCCAGTACGGCCTACAGAACAGTGTGGGACCACAGAAATTTCACTGGGTTTAAGAAGGATGATGCAATGGCAGAAGTTGTTCTCATCTATGTCAGAGGTCCTCCAGCTTTTTGGGTGTAAATCCCAGCGTCCAGACCTTCCCGTGCCTCACTCTACTCTCTGAAACAGTAGCAGAAACAACTATATCGCAGCTCCCTGTCCCTGCAGGGCAATGCTCTTTGTCTGAAGTTGGGGGAAAAAGATGGAGTTTTTACTGATGCCCAGGGGGAATCTCTCACGCGTCCCTACTCTGAGGCTCCATTAGCTGTCTTCTTGAAAAATAGATGACTAGGAAATAAAATACAGCATTTTCAAGTCAGTTCATTCATTTTTCTTCATTTTTTTTTTCCCCTGAGCACAAAAGGGAACAATAAGAAACATATGGAGAATGGGCAGGAGGCATTTCTCAATGCCATGGTCATCTGAAAAGAGTTTAGGTCCACAGACCATCTCCGGAAAATTCATTCACACTTGCCCAAATCATATTAGGCAGGTGCAGATTGTTTTCATTTTTGTGAAAATTTGTTACCCTTCTAAGCTCTAGTAAAACAGGATATGACAAAAATTACAGGGCACAAAATTGCCTTTAAGTCCCAGATGACAACTGCTTGTAACTTGCTTAGATGGAAATATTTATGTTGAAATAAAACATGCCTTAATTTGACAGGGAAGTTTATGAAAAGATCTGTTTCATGGAAATTGAAGCTACAGACTGCAGTATAGACCACAGACTACAAAAGAAAGGATGCACATTTTACAATATGCACTAGCTTGCAATTGAAGAAAATGCACTGGACTGCCAGGTGTTTCCTGTCTCTTGAAGGGTCCAGAGAAAGACAGTACATGTCTTTGAAGATAGCTGTTTTAGCACATCTAGTTGATTTGGACAAGATGCAAGATGCCCTGGGTACAGCCCTTTCACCTTTATTAGCCAGAAGGACAGAAGGACATAAAGTTTTCTCTTGAAAAAGAATGTGTTATCCTTTGCTTTCATCCTCCTCAATGGAAATTGTTGTTCACTGCCAGCTTTCCACATATTTTCCTTTCTTTGTTTTTCCAGAAGATTTCATTCCTTTTTCCCAGTTCAGCTTTCTTTTATTGTGTATATATGAAGAGGCCACAATGGCACATGTCAAGGAGAAGGTTGCCCAGAGGGGTTGTGCAGTCTCCGTCTGTGGAGATTTCCAGGATCCAACTGGATGAAGCAGTGAGCAAGTGTGTATTTTTTGCCCTTGCAGCAAAGAAGGCCACCAGTCTCCTGCGCTGCATCAGGAGGAGCATGGCCGTCAGGACAAGGAAAATGGTTCTTCTCCTCTGCTCAGCCCTACTGAGGCCGCAAGTGGGGTGTTGGGTCCAATGCTGGCCTCCCCAGGACAAGAGAGTCATGGAGCTGCTGGAGCAAGTCCAGTGTGGGGCCTGCAAAGGTGATGGAGAGACTAAAACATCTCTCCTGTGAGGAGAGGCAGGGAAAGCTGGGACTGTCCAGCCTGAAGAAGAGAAGGCTTCAGGGGAGACCTTGTCAATGTGTATAAAAATGTGATGGGAGGGTGTAAAGAAGACAAAGTCAGACCCTTCTCAGGTCCCAGAGACAGGACAGGAGGCAATGGGCACAAACAGCAACCCAGGAAGGTCCATAGGAACATAAGGAAAAACATTTTCCCTGTGGGGATATTCCAACACTGGGGCAGGATGACCAGAGAAGATGTGGAATCTCCATCCTTAGAGATATCCAAAAGCTGTCTGGCCATGGTCCTGGGCTGCCTGCTGTAGGAGACCCTCCTTTGAGCAAAGTATGGGAGGTCCCTCCAGAGGGGAGGAACCAACTTCAGCAGATGTGTGATTTTGCAATTCTGTGACCTTTTTTTTTTTTTTTTTTTTTCACAGTATGCTATTCTGAAAGATATTATTTTCCCCACTCCGGTTTGCAGTTTCTTTTCTAGTTCCTGAGAGACTGGTGGATACTGAAATACCTGCAACACAAGAGGTGCTTGGAAAATGTAAGAGTATCTGGTCTATGAGGAAATCTGATTTGTGAGGATATCTGGTTAACAGCTCTTCAGCATGAAAGTCTATGAAAAGAGGCAGGAAAGGTAATAAATTAAACAGCAAGATACACAGACGCTAATAAACAGAGACAATAGCAAAAAGCAAACCCCTCAGGTCATGGATTGATGCATCACTGAAGGACCTTCTCAGAGGTGACCAGATCTTTGTACCTGCTGAGGCTGATGAGCAACTTCATTATGTATCTCATTGGGGCTAATGGGAATGTTCAAAATGTGTTACGGACCATTTAGGGCAAGGGCCAAGGGTGGGCAAAAAATGGCAAGGAAAATGGAAATAGCAGCCAGAGACATCAAGCTTCTGGGGGGCAGATCCTGGAGGGACCTATTTGTGCTCTGCATGCATGGTGTGGAATCTGAGAGCTAGCTCCAAGACGGACCAGCTGGCAAATACAAATGAGATTGGGCCACGTGCATTGCTTATGTTCCATGCGATTTGTGTTTGTACGGCACCTGCAAAAACCTTCTTCCCACACCGCTCCTTTGTCATGTCTGCACGGCGTGTGTGTTGAGTCCTGTGCAGCTGGACCTGGTGCAGGGACCCACAGCAGCAATGGCCAGCCAGGAGTCTGCTTTTCTCTAGGTCTCAAACTCCTCCAGATTTGGCAAGATTTAGCCCAGTATATGCACAGATAAAGACTCCCAGGGGAAGTGTAAACTGTAAAGTCCACAGCAGGACTTAGTTTCCCCCTCCACAGGCACGCAGCAAAGAGAGGGCAACGAAAACAAGCTGAAAGAAGGTCATGGGAATATACAGAGACATGGCTGAGGGCTAGGATATATGCTGGAGACCTGTGATAAAAGAGCTGCATGACCATGCGGTAAAACATAGCAGAGCAAAACAGAAAAATATATGATATAGGGAAAGTGATGGTAGCACCAAGAGATCACTGTGCTAGATAGAAGGAAAATGGCTCTGCAGAGATCAGAGCCATTTGTTTTTTGTTTTTTCATAGGTCATTAACCTTTCTATGGCCCTCCTACTCTAGATTAAACTCTAATTATTGCAGAGCTAGGCAAGAGAAAGGCGAGGGAAATTCTCTTTTATGGGACATGCACAGAGCATTGCCAGGTCTAGAGGTTTCAGCTTTTAAACCCTTATTGTCTAGAGAAGTTTTTGGTGGTGGTAGGGGGGGGGGTTTATATACATTCCAGAAGTCTGTCCACCTTTATCAGAGTCTTGTACAGTTAAATGCAAAGAAACCAAGACAACTTGCTATACAGGTGGAGGGACATGAAGAAACACTCATAGTTGAAATATCTCTACAGCACTTGGAAGAGGTTTTCTTTTTCGTTTTCTCCTCCTGCTGCTTGAAGAATACATGGTGGTGAATGGAATGAAGGATTTTAATCAGAGCAAGTCTGACAACCTTTCTAGAAGAGGGAAACATTGCAGATCACATTGCAGCTACTCTGTGAAATGCAAGTGCAGCCAACGGAGTGTACACACACGAGATGTGGTGAAGAACCGGTTGTCACGGCCCCAATTTGGCAATGCCTCTCCTTCAGTAAACATAAGAAAGGTTGAGGGGTTCCCAGGGAAGTGATCTGAAATCAGTCTCTTTTTTTCCACCGGAATTTTGCGCCATTCAGCGCTAAATGAAACATCTCCCTACAGATCCAAAATCATGCACGCAAACTTCCACTGGCCAGGCGAGAATGAGCACGGACTTACGTGCCCTGTAATCTTTATTGGGCTCTTGGCTCCTCACTGGCACTTCCTGCTGCTGCACGTCCTGGGCTGGCCTTTCTGGAGAGGGATGTGTCCCAGGGGCCTCCTGCATCCAGGACAGCCATGGCCACTGTCTCCAGCGCACAATTATCTGCATCTGCGAAGAAGCTGCCATGGGGGAGAGAGGAAATTCCCACAGGGAAAATGCCTGCAGTCTCCAGGTTTTCCACGTGCAAAGCAGCGGCCCCTTGTCCCACTGTAACTTCAGCACCCTGGGCTCCTGCAATTCTTGGTCTGGGTACCATACACCTTGGAGCAACCAGGGCCTCAACAGCACCTTGAGTTGCACAAGCAGGCACACATCTAGGAAACTAGAGGACGAGATTACCCCTCTGTACTCAGCAGTCATTAAGCCACAACTGCATCCAGATTTGGGTCCCCAGGACAAGAAAAGCCCTGCCAAACTGGGCTGAGCTGAGGGCCACCAAAAATGACTGAGGGCTTGGAGAAGAGGCAGCTTTGGCAGACTTGTAGCCCTGTCAGGTTCCGATTCGGTTTTTGTTAATGCAATGCAGTCAGCCCCACTTGGAGCCCGCCTATAGTGTGCTCTGCCCGCCTGCGAATCGAGTACCCCCTCCCTGACCAATAAAAAAAAAGAGAACAGATCCGAGATCCTTGAGTTTGGACAAAGCACAACTGAGGCACAGTAAACCAAACCTGCACTTTTTATTGGTCACAACTCCTGAGGGTAACAACCTGGCATAAGGAGTGAGAGAGGGGAAACAGAGAGAGAAGAGTGAGAAAAGAAGTAGAAATGAGGAAAGAAGTAGGAATAGTCACCACCCTGGATCCCGCAGTGTCCTGTGGGTCCCTCGTTGATGATCCTCAGTAGTCAGTAGTGGGTGTGCGCACACAGGCTCTTCATGGTGGTCTTTTATGGCCACAATTCTGAGTCATTCTGATGTGGTGGTCGGTGGGCACCAGTCACCTTTGCACATGGGTGCTTCATCATCTGGGCAGAGGTGTGATCTTTCAATGGTTCTTAGTGAGTCTCCTCCCCTTGGAGCCTCAGTCCATAGGAGGTGAGACTTAAGATGGCGGTGGATTTTCTGAGATGTTAAAAAAAAAAATGGCAGAGCCAAGTCCCACAAGGCCCTACCTAGGAGAAGGTTATCAAAGAGATGGAGCCAGTCTTTCCTCAACATCATATGGCAGTAGGATGAGAGACAACAAACACAGTTTAAAAGCAGATAGGTTCAGACTGGATGTGAGGAGACATTTTTCCCTACAATGGAAGTACAGCATTGGAACAAATGGCCCGGAGTGGTTGTGCAAGAACTGTCCTTGGAGATTTTCAATACTCAGCTGGATAAAACCTTAAGCAACTTGGTTTGACCCCAGAGGAGGGCCTTCCTTGAGCAGGAGGTTGGGTTAGAGACCTCCTGAGCTCCTTCCGGGCTGAATAACTCTGAGAGGAAAAGCAAGTTTTTGCCTGTTTCTTTCTATAAATGAAGAAACAGATCTATTGTAAAGAAAACAGAAACAACAACAAAAAAGGCAATATAAACATTTTCAATGGATTGGAAGAAAAAGAATCTGACAATGAACACTTTAAATTTGTTTGTTTAATTTTAAAATCTTATAAAATCCTATTATACAACGCTCCTTCCCAGGGTCTTTAACCTTCTTCCAAAACATAAAGTAGTGGCACTGAAAAAAAAAAAGGTTTTGTTGTTCCTGGGTTTTTTTATGCTTTTTCATTTTGCTGAAGAAAAAAGCATTGTGGGAAAGTTGCTTTTTAAAGTGTGAGCCTGTGGATTGATCAAAACACACTGTGCTTTCAGACCTTCTCCCTCATGCCAATGGCTTTTTTATTACAAGGGTTTTGTAGCAGTGTCCTACTGATAAAAGAGTTGTGAGAGTAAAGGGAGAAAAATTGTAAGGAATTCTGGTTTCATGTGGGATATCTAGGAAGTATAATAAGAAATCAAAACATAACAAAAACTTGAAAGTGAAAGATCTTGAAATTGATTCGTAACTCTTTAGGAAGTCCACATATATCTGAAATGAAGGGAATCACATTTACAACCCATTTCTTTTGTGCTAGAGAGACTGACATTTTCTTGAATGCAAATTTTCACTTTACCTGCCAGTATCTCTGAATCTAACATTTCTCCAGTGTCTCCTTTAAAGAGGCCGAGATGCCTTCACTGAACACCTGGAGGGTCAAAACAAGCCCCAGAGAATTGCAGAACCCCCTTTTCTGGAGTGATTTTTTACACCTATAATATCACATACTGTAATTACTTCATTCAAAGATGGTTGCTACAGCCAAGGTTTTAGAAAAAAAAAAAAACTTCATTGTATTGAGATATTTTTCAAAAGTGCCACAGGCCCAAATGGAGTGAGTTAGCTAAATCATTCAGTAGAGCACCACTTAAGAAGCAGAAACCATTGCAGCATTCCCTCAGCTTTCTCGTTGCTGTGGGAGAGATGGAAAATAGGAAGTGAAAGGGCAGGAGTCTAGATATTTTTAATAGTTTGCTGAGCTGTCTGGCTGTTCAGGGTTGGATTTGGGCCGTTCTGCTAGATTCTCTCCAAATCTGGCGTGGACAAACCTTTGGAAGGTGGGGGTTTTTTTGCCTTGTGGCAGCTCCTAAGAGTCTCCTCGCCATGTGCTGGGTGCTGGACAAGCAGAGGATGGTCCCTCTTCTGGAGACTCTGTGGAAAAACTAAGATGAGATGGTGTGATGGTTCAGGAGATAATAGCTGAGCACAGGTCACTGAGAAGTCCTGAATTTGTATATGTGAATTAGACTCAGGATCCTTCTCTGTATTTGTTTGGTCCTCACACCATAGATGATGGGGTTGAGCACAGCGGGCACCAGGATGTACACGTTCCCCATGGCGACACGGACTAGTGGAGCCAGGCCTCTCCCAAACCTGTGCACCACGGACAGCCCAATCAGCGGCACGTAGAAGGCCAGGACCACACCGATGTGGGCAACACAGGTGCTGAACGCCCTGAGCCTCTCCTTCCATGATGCCAGCTGCAAGACAGCCCTGAGGATGAGGGCATAGGAGACGCAGATGAGGAGGGCATCCAGGCCCATAACCAGCAGGATGGCAGTGAGGCCGTACACCACGCTGGGAGTGGTGTTGGCACACGCCAGGTTCATCACATCCTGGTGCAGGCAGAAGGAGTGAGACAGGACTCGGGAGCTGCAGAAAGGAAGGGGCAGGAGGAGCAACGGCAAGGGCAGGAAGAAGAGGACTCCCCTGGCCATGGCTGCCAGGCCAATTTTCACCGTCAGGGCATTGGTGAGGATGGCGGCGTGTCTCAGCGGGTGGCAGATGGCCACGTAGCGGTCCACGGCCATGGCCAGGAGGACAGTGGACTCAATGGCTGAGAGGGTGTGGATGAGGAACATTTGGAGGAGGCAGGCACCAAAGCTGATCTCCTTGGTGTTGAACCAGTAGAAGGAGAGGACGCGTGGCACCGTGGATGTGGACAAGGCCAGGTCGATAGCAGCAAGCATGCATAGGAAGAAGTACATGGGAGCATGCAGGCTGGGCTCTGTCTTCACAATGAAGAGAACGGCACAGTTGCCCGCGATGGCAACGATGTACATGGAGCACAGCGGGATGGCCATCCAGAAGTGGGCAGCCTCCAGCCCTGGAACGCTGGCCAGGATGAAGGAGGAAGAGCTGAGGTCAGAGCTGTTGGGGAAGGGCATGGCACGTGGGGTGATGCACAGTCACTCTAGTCCATTCCACTTCCTCCACTGTGAGGGCAAGAGGCAAAACACCATTAAAAACCCTTTTCCGTGATGGTGATCCCAAGTACATTTGCCTGTGAGATACAACAGTATCTTACAATTGTCATGGCTATACAGGTGCAAGGTGTCTCCAGAAAATTCCGCTCCTATTTCTTTCTCCCATGATGGCTATAGACAACAACATACACACCCACCAAATTGTGACCTTCGAATCTAATCAGGAAATGCATAAATTATTTTAAACAGAAAACATTATAATATCAGCCCTTTAAGCGATAAATGTGAGGACTACATTTTTGCATTATTTTTCTCTTGATCTACTGCACTGCCCTGGCAGCAATGTGCTCTGTGAAACTACCAATATTGGCTCCATGGTTCATTTCTCACAAATATTTTGTTCACTCGCACGGACAGACACACAGATTTATTTGTCTGAGACATGCATATGTATTAGTTTGGATGTACAGAATGACTGAACCTTTTTTCATCTCTGCTTCCTGAAAGCATATGCTGAAATGTATGAGACAATGGTACTTTTTTTTTTTTTTTATGGCAAACTCTGCACTTTGTTAATAAAAAACATTTTAAAAGTATTATGTAGTTGTAAAGAATTTCTCATTCTACTGCCCATCTGAGAGTGAAGCCCTTTCTTTATAACTCTGGTGGCATAATTTTTCCTGATGTTCTTCTTTTTTCCATCTTGAATCTGTAACAAGTAAGATTCACATTCTTATAGCCACAGATTTTTGATTTTTATAAACAATTTATAGTCTGTGCAAATATACTGTTAACATCATATTGCTTAAGAGCCATTTTATTGATAAAATTTTCAGCAAACCACTTACATTAAGATGAAAGCTGAATGAACAAAGCACTTTGTTTTTTTGCCAGCAATTATCTGAGCCAACTTACCTGCCAGCCACTGAAATGTAATTACAGGGTGAATCTCTAGAAAAACATCTGCCATCCTATTCATTTCTTACGAGAGAATGTGACTGGGAGACACAAACGCAAAAGCTGAACTGTGCCTAGATGTTTCAGTTCATCTTTTGCTCTTTGGTTTTGATAAATGCACCAACATTTCCACATATGAAAAAGGATTTTGGATTGCTAGTGCAGCGAAGACCAGGTCCTGTAAGGAGCTTGCTCTCTGAAGAGATAAAAAATGGATTGTTGTCTTTAAAAGCATCAGCAACACAGATAATTTTCCTAGGCTGCTCCTTCCACCAAGAAGCCCTAGGAATCAAAATTTAGAACATGACCACCTGCAGATAATAAAATTGTCCTAGTCAGAGAACCACTAGCAGCAATCACCAAAGCTGATCACATTGTAAATGCTGATCAACACTGACCAGACTTTTCCCGCTGAGCCAAGATGTGTTGGAGTCTCCAGCTTCCCAGGATGCGTGAGGCAATGGAGTGATTTTCAGCATCCGAATGGTCCTTTCTACCTCTCCTAATGGCAATGTGTCAGTGAGAAGGGAATATATGATGCCTCCTCTAAAGCCCTTTTATCTACTTCCTTGTTTTTTCACCTTCTGGTAATTTCAAGCTTTCTAAAAAGAAACAAGTGTAAAAGGTCCTTCTAATAAGATCTATTTTATGAGCCACATGGGATCATCTCTCTGAAGAGGTAAATGTGCACAGCTCCACTGATTTCCAACAGGTGATATCTGTGTAGGTATCTGTCCAAAGGGGAATTTCAGTTTAGGACATCTCCTGTGAATTTGACCCATTGCCTTCTGCTTTCTATGCCCTGCAAGGGCTGTGGGGGCCCTTCTGCATTGCAAGCAGACCCAGAAGCATTAGGAAGAAACACTCAGAGTTCATGGATAAACTCTGCTGCCTGGCACATCCCTAGCCAAAAGAAGGGGCATTTCTCTGGTTGCAAGAGCCCTTGGCAGAAGAGGCCACGTAAGAATGTGTTACTGGACTGAGTCACGCTTGCTTTGGTAGTAGGTACGGGATGACCCTGTTCTGTTTGTTCTAGATCTTGCTATATTATTTTGGACTTCATCTGGCTGCTTCATGTAGAGGTTCTGCTCTGGAAAAGTACAGTTTGCAAATCCAGCTATCTGTGTTTAGGTGTGTGACCTTCTCCCCATCCCTCTGATGCTGCATCCTGGACCTTTTCCATGTCTGGGACAGCGTCTCCCAAGGATTTTGAAAGTCCATATGCTGAGATTTCAAAAGCTGGCTATGTCTATGAAATAGACCAATAGTCTTAATACATTGGCCAATGCTCTTGATACTTGTCTTCTGTTACTGAAGATGGTGATTATTTTTTTTCTCTTAAAACCCTAGCAATTTACATCAGCCATGTAGCTGTTTTTCCATTTCAGCTCACCAGTAAATCAAACCAAAATACTACCTCAGAGTGAAAAGTGATTCACATTTCATCTTAATTTGTGGTTTGATCAGATTTTTTTCTTCTGTATTTTAGAGCAGGAAGAAAGACTAGGCATGTGTATGTGGCAAAGGAGTATAAAGTATCTCAAGGATGACTAATGAAACTTCCCCAATTTTGAATGGCCCTCCTAGTGATGTCCCTCTTGCCTGGACTGCATTCGACTCTGTGGTAAAGCAAATGTGGTATTAGGCAGATCCCTCCTGACAGGGTACCCCCAACCATGGGCCCCAAGGAGCCCCTGAAGCGAGGACCCTGCTCTAGAAGCATAGGGTAGAGGCAGGGAATATCTCCCACAGGCAGGAACATCCTTGGAGAGACAGCTCTGGTATTTTCCACTGGAAGTTTCCTCTTCCCACTTCAGAAGAAATTAAGGGGGAGAAAGGAAAAAAAAAATCCTTTTGGATTCAGTTGGAACAAGTCCAAAGTCAAAGTAAATGACACAGACTAAAAATAGTGATTGCTAGCTATTTCGGGCTGTAATAATGTTCCGTGCCCATGCAACGTCTTTCTCTGTTCGGCATGCTGAATTTGCCGACACCAAGACTCTGTACTGTGGCCAGGAGGTAAAGCATCCAGCTGGGACCTGCAGGATGCTCATTTTCCCCACAGGAGCTCACAGCAAGAGGTCTAGCACACAGTGCAATGAGCACTCAGCAAGCTGGTACCTGGAGGTCACTGGAGATAACCGTGTTTATACAAGGGAACCACTTATTACAGCAACTGAACACGGGCTCAAACAAGGATCCTCATGTAAATCCATTTTGTTAGCATTTCAAATGGACATATTCATTTAAACTAGCTACCCGCTCACTGAAAACTCGACATGGGCTGCACCAAGCCAGGCTAGCTAGATTTTCTCCATGCTGGCTGGATTTTCTCAACTCCTTCTGACCCTCATGAGTCCTTGCAATAATAGTGTTGTAAGGAATGTGCCAGCTTCTGAAACCCACCAGAAATTAAACCATCCGAAATCCTAGATTTAGTGGAAGCGTTGGCTTTTTCAATGGGTCTGAATTCGGGACCTCACAACCTTTCAGAACGGAACTTTATCGTGGGGGTAGCATGATCTAGGCTGGGCTTGCAGTTTTACAGAGTCAAAACAGAACTTGTTCCAAACGAGGGCAAAAAACTGCATGAAGATCTGCAAGAGCCAGGTGAGAAATACAACACAGCTCCCTATGGCTTACAATAGACTACTACTGCAGCAAGACTAAGAGGGTGGATAGTGGAGTGGGGGAGATCCAGGCCTGCAGGTTTAAAGTCTAGGGATCCTTTTGCTCTGGGTCTGATATTTTTTAAGGTAAATAATCCATACAAGCCAGCTATGCTTTCCCCTGCTCTGCCTGTGCCTCCTAGGAAATAAATCCATTGGCAAATACCGTAAGTGATCATGTGATACAAAAAAAGTATTCAGGGCACACAGAATAAGAATTAGCTGGTTTAAGTGACTCATTTATCTTGTTTTTCTCTTAAATGTTAAACTTCAACTATCTTTTCCATTCCCTGAGGCACTCAAAATTAGATTTTTGAACATATGTTCCTAAAAGATGGTACCTTATATAGAGTTTCCTAAATATACTTGGGCATCTGCTTAGTACCCTCTGTCTATGCAGTTTTGGAAGTGGACGAGGGGACAAACAAAGCTCTGGGTAATGGAGACGGACCAGCTGCACTGCAAGCATCTCTTCTCTGTGGTCTCCTGGTAGGGAAAAAATTAACTCTACGCTTCATTCCCAGTTGCCCCAACCACTTGAATGCACATTGACTTGAGGCATGGGTTCTTTGGGCTCCTGTTGTTTATCAAGATATTTATAGCTTTTCAAAATTTTCAAAGGCAGAGGGTTTGGTAATGTTTTGCCAAACTCTTCGTTACTCTGTGCAATGGACCCCTGGGATCTTCAGCAAAATAACTAGCACTACCCAAAACAAATGGTGGCTTGGGAATCCTTCCCTTGGGAATCTTTTTTTTTTGCCTTTCCATTTCTTTTATGGTATTGTTCCCTCATTATTCTTTCCTCTCTTTGTTCTGGGTATGATTAGGAACAGAACAGAAAAAGATGCTAGCCCTAGCTTAGTCTGAAACTCTCCAAAAGAAATACTAAGTGCTTAACAAGCCAACTCTGACATGAAATTTTGTCCCTACTTATATTGCTCTGTTGTTTCAGCCTTCCGAGATGATTGCTGACCATATCTTTATAGTCTGTTCCAGGCTGGCCACACTATAGCGTACGAGCAACAAAAATATGGATCCATCAGCTGGTGGCAAGGAAGCTTCTGGTCAATTTTATTCTCTCAGTGGGGGTAAACAGCCCAGATCACAATCTTGAAACCCCACTGTTTGCCTGGCTAAGACCCATCCTGCAGCAGCGCACTAAGATGCTGGAGGACACTATCCCTTCCCATTCGTGAACTGCTCCTGGAAGCTCCTCCTGTCCTCCGAGAAGTACATTAGTGGCTTGTTGATCTCAGTCAGAATATTTTAGTACGCAGCCATAGCATCAGTAAGTTTAGTCATTACTATTCTGTCTTGGAAGCAGAGCACTCCCTTTATCAAAATCAAGACTGCCAAGCACGCCAGACCTTCAGGCAACAGTGGTAGAAAATCTAATAAAATCCTAGGCCTATGTGCAACAAATCCTGAAGATTTTGTGCAGCACTAGCCTAATATTCCTTTGTCATATAACCAGGAAAAAAAAATCTTCATTGTGTCTTTTGACCCTTTACAATTAATAGATCTTTTATTGAGGCTAT
The DNA here is from genome assembly GCA_013398345.1 of Nothocercus nigrocapillus. Lineage (NCBI taxonomy): Eukaryota > Metazoa > Chordata > Aves > Tinamiformes > Tinamidae > Nothocercus > Nothocercus nigrocapillus. The sequence goes on from WBNA01000598.1 coordinate 66,243, forward strand.
CATATTCTAATACACACATACATTAAATCTTGTGCAGAGCAATGGCTGGAACATTAGGCTTGAGAACATGGTAAGGCTCAATGAAATCAACAGGAGGCGCAAAAGTAGCACTGTCAGTGTATACGGCAATTTAGAAACACAGATGAAGATGAAGACTATTTCTTTTTAGGGAAAGTCTGACAATGCTAGGGGCCCACCTGAAGGGATCTTATTCTCAGGAAATGCTCTGTGCCAAGTCCTGGAAATGAAGCTGCTGTGGGGTGATCTCTGATTAGCAACTGATGACTGGGAGAACAGTCCAGGCTCTGTCTGGACGAGCTTGCCAGCTGGGCTAGCTGTGCTATGAGATGAGGTGAGGGAGTAATGGCAATGTACTTGGGTATCTGAGCAAAGTTTAAACATTGTTAACTGACTACCACATTGTGGATAAAATGCATTGTGAAGACTGTTTGATCCACACTGCTATGTGATGTGAAAAGAGAAAGTCAGGCAGATCATTTTCCAGCAATTGCCTCCCTACAGTTGGGTCCTTTCATCTGTATATGCTACTGGCAGCAATGCCTGGATTGTTTGCAGTTCCAGACAGATCCAAGTGGAATGCTAGGCCAAAAAAACGGGAGACCATGAGCCTTTGTTGAGCTGAAACTTCCAAGGGAGTTTGCAGTTCTTTCATCCTAACTAATGGCAGTGATCCCAGTGAATGGAATGCCAAGAAACCCATCCAGTAGCCCTTTCTTCCAGAACTGGCAGAGGAAGCCATCAGCTGGGATAGCTCTTCTTCTTCAATGCTCTGAGCAAAGCCCCACGGATATGGCTAGATTTTATGCTGTAGATAATGGGGTTGAGAGCAGGAGGAATTACAAGGTAGGTATATGCCACCAAGGTGTTAACCAAGGGAGGGATGTTCTTTCCAAAGCGATGGATCATGCACAGTCCAATCATCGGAATGAAGAATATTAGGACAGCACAGATATGGGAGACACATGTATTCAAAGTCTTGAGACACTCATCCTTGGTTGCTAGGCTGATAGCAGTTTTAATGATCAGGATGTAGGACAGCACAATGAAGATGAAGTCCATTCCCACCGTTGATAAAAGAATAATCATACCATAGAAGACATTAACTTTTATATCTGCACATGCTAGGTTCATGATATCAGGATGGAAACAAAATGAATGAGAAAGCTCAGTCTTTTTGCAATAGGTTAATCTCTTGAGCAAAAAGGGTAATGGAAGGAGAGAGAGCACACTTCTCAGTATAACTGCCAGCCCTATTTTTATGATAGTTGACTTGGCCAATATGGCTGGGTATCTCAGTGGATGGGAGATAGCAATAAACCGATCAAATGCCATTGCCAGCAGCACAGAGGATTCACTTAGGGACAGTGTGTGGATAAAATACATCTGAGTGAGACAAGCATCAAACCCAATCCTTCGGATATTAAACCAAAATATGCCCAGAGTAGTAGGCAGTGTACATAAAGCCAAACCCAGGTCAGTGACTGCCAGCATAGAGAGGAGGTAATACATCGGTTCATGAAGACTTTGGGTCTTCTTGATGATGAAGAGGATCATTCCGTTCCCCAAGAGAGCAATAAAGTACAGTAGAAAGAAAGGAATGGAGATCCAGTGGTGAAGGGCTTCCAGGCCTGGGATACCCATCATGAGGAAAGCTGAAGGCTGATAGAAGGAGCCATTGAATTCCCATGTGGTATGTGAGTCATGCTCCATTCCAGCTCAGATCTCTCATGACCTATGCCTAAAAACAAATCAACAACAGAAACTCCACATAGTTGGACTCTCTACTGAAAATGGACCTGGGTGATGTCAAGCCCCACATTCCTCCACCTCCCCGCCAACCTGTGCAGATTCTTTGGTGCTATTTAGGACATTGATGCAATTATCATGGAGTTGCATATGGCTACATCCTAACTGCCTGTCAAACCATAGAATGAAGGAAAAAGAACTCTTAAAAGGAAAATTTTAAACTTCCTGGTGAGTACTATTATTTTACAACACTTCCCCAATTCCACAGGCTGACTTGATGTGCTGAGTAAGCAAATGAGTTTACTATGGCCATCCTAACCAAGACTAATCCGCTAGGCAGATGGCTTCATGCTATCTGCTTCATGTTAATTGCAGGCTGAAGGACCTGAAGATGGAGAAAGTTAAACTCTGACGTCACTATATAGCATTGTAAATAAATGACAAAATATAACAGAGAATTCGGTGCTTAAACTAATGCTCACAAACGAGGCAAAGCTAGTGGTGAATGTGGCCACAGAGAAAGCTGGGGCTGAAGCCATCACAAAATGGCAGAGTTCAGGATCCGGAGGAAAGCTGGGAAGGTGAGCCACAACATGGGAAATTCAGGAGAAGGACTTTTGGCTTACCAAGTAGCTGCTCAGTGAGCTAAAATGCGAAATCTAGAGTGGCAAAAGGAGAAACAAGACAAGGCAGCACTGGGGGGAGTATAACATTGTTCTTCGAGCCCTCAGAGATGAGATTAGATGGGCCAAAGCCAAGCTGCAGCAAGGACAAGTGGGTATTAAGTGTAATCAGATGTGATCCTACAGATATGCTAGGAGCAGAAGGAAGATCATGAAAAGCATGGGTCCAAATGTGGGGGAGACCCAATAGACCCTGTCTATCATCTGCTGAATGATGATGGTCTATTATTAAGGTGACTCGGGATGCTCCCTGATTCCTGAGAAAAGGCCCATGCTATGTCCATCCTTGAGAGAGGCATATTTTGGGGATGCCAACCTCTTCCCTTCCCCATCTCATAAGGGTCTGGCTGCCCTTCAAGGCTAGCACTGGCAGCTTTCCGACATCTCGGAGCAAGTGAAAGACAGGAGTGGCAAATAATAGCCAGCACAGGTCTAGCAAAGGCAGAACGAGTCTGATGAAATGGGTTTTCTCCTGTGATTAAACAATTGCCTGCATAGTGGGGCAGGGTAAGCCATGGATATGCAAAATGAGATAATTAAAGGAAAAAAAAATCTGACATTTCAGACTTAATGAGCATTCTGTAAGGTACAAAGCAAATAGGTCAGATGCCTGAATTATGATTTGAAGAAGCAAGAAGTGTTTATGCAGTTAATTTTGTATAAACACCCTTATCCTTTGTGATGTATTACATTTCTAACAAGATTTCATTCCATTAGCCTCTCAGCCTGTCTGGGAACACAATGATAAAGCCCAAAGCTCAGAAGGAACAAACATCTTTCTTCTCCAGGGTCAAAAAGCAGCATGAATCTGATAGGGGCCAGAGAAGAACTCCAAAACCTTTCCCTCCAGGCAGGGACATTTTATGTGCATCAGGAGTCCTTTGCCCACACATAGTCCCCAGGATGTCAATTGATGAAAAAGAAAAGATCAACCATGAACTCACAGACATTCAGCACGGAGCGGGTCTGTTGGGGTGCTCCTAATTCAAGAAAACCTTCATGCCAACCACAGACCTCCTGAGACACCAGTAGCCCCTACCACGCTGCTCTAACCTATAATAAATATGATTTATTAGCTCTGCTCCCTTCCGAGTTACTCTGGTTCACCATTTTCTCATAGCTGTTGCAAAGAGGAATCCCACTCCAAGGCTTTTATATATAGTTCCCAGCTATGGCTCCCAGCTGACTGCTGAGGCACAGCAATTAGACTTTTCTAGCCGAGCCCTGGTGAGGAAACAAGCCTCCGGCTGCAGGTGGATATGAATTTAGAGATTAATGGTAATAGTTGAGCAGTCGTTGCCGCTGGCCTAAAAAGGCATCCTGCTGCAGAAAGAAAACAGTCCGATTGCTCTGCCCAGAGAGTTTTTGTGCTAGAGAAGCTACTCAAAATAGCTGGAGGGGAGGAAAGGGGTGAGACACAAGTGCAGATGCCTTAGCGGGATGTGGTTAGGACATACTGCCCTCCCTCCCTTTCCAGCCCTCAAAGGCCATGGTCTATTTTTTTTTCTTTCCACCACTTCAATTTTCATGCAGTTGCTTTATCAAAGTGCTGGTGCTTTAAGGGAATCTGCTCAGCACAGGCAAACATAAGGGCCTGAGAGATGGGATGTGGAAGGATGAAACAAAAACATCCTTTTTTTTTCCCAAGAGGAGACTGTTGTTTCTGCAAGCGCTCTGCTGCCAGCTCCAGTGTCCGAGCAAGGGATGAGTCATTTAGCTAAAGAAGAAGGGTTAGAAAAGCGGCTCTGGGGACACAGTATCTACAAAGGTTCATTTCTGTTGACTTTAAGGGCAAGACTAGGAAGATGCTGTTCCCCGTGGCTGAGCTGGGCTGCCAGGTTGAGGCTGAGAGGCTGACTCTTCCTTGGGCTTGCACATCAAACTGCTCCATGGCATTGCAATGGCAAAACCTTCCCCTGGAAGGTGCTGGGGTAACTTCTAGTGATGTGCAGGGTGCACAGCAGAGCTCAAGGCCACGAAGTTTGGATGCTGGCTGAAATTGCAGCTCCCTATCAGGCAAATCACACTCATCTGGTGCCATGGAGCAGCAGGGAACTCCCAAATGGTTACTCAGACCCTCCACTTACGTCAGTACCCGGGCCCTGTAAACCACGGATGGGTTACGCGGTGAGCGCGATGCATTAGTGATGAAGACCTATCTGCTAATTACCCAGGGTACTTACCAAGACCAGCAGCCCAGGCCGGGTGTTTTACAAGCTGCACAGGCGTTGTAAGGCAGCACAATCCGGTTACAATCCTCAGGAGGAACTTGCATCCACGTCCCTGTGTTGGGAGGGCGGCATTTATAACTCACCCTGAAGACTGACCCCGAGGCGGCCACGCAACCAATCGGGAGCCTCAGCGGAGCCCGAGCTCTCCATGCGTAAACAGCATGAAATGTATGAGTGAAAATAGTATGTGAAGTAAATGATCTTTTCCGTTTATGATGCTCTCCCAGCAGGCATGATTTTCTCTTGATGGTTTATTGGGCAGCATGTTTATAGTTCCCTGTGATTTATGGCTGGCAGTGTTGCAGCACACTAGCAATGCACATAGTTTTTATTGTGAGAATGGATCTGTAATGCACGTAATAATTAATTTTGCAGGAACAGTGCTTGCAGCATTTCTCCGAGGGAACAACAGAGGTGAAATGGTGTTAGCTTCCCCTCTGCAAATAGTGATATGCAAAATGTTTAATTAAAATCATTATACGTTTCACAATAAAAACAAACTAGATATTACAAAAACAAACACAGACACATTAGTAGATGTCCTCTCAGAGGGCACAGGAACCTCTTATATCTGGATGTCTCATGATAATAAATTTATCTTTACCACCTCATCTGTGAGGTGGAGATTGCTATTAACCCCTGTTTCTGTGGCTGCAAGCCAAGACACGGAGCAATAAAAGGGTATGCCTAGTCTCACACAAGGAGCCTGTAGTAAATGCGGTCATTTGACCTAAGTGATGCTACTAAAACATTAAATCAGACAGTGCTGGGCCACTGCCCGCAATCTGTCCTATTAAATTGTCTTCTCCTTTGTGTGTCGCTGCTGTGACCAGCAAGGGCTTCAGCAGTTCCCATGTAGTTTGTACATGGCCACTTCATTTCAGAGGCTAGAGAGGTTTCTGTCCTAACCTCGATGCCAGAGAACCGTCCTGGGCATGTTTGACTTACAAGTGCAGATGTGAGATGACTGTCTGCTCCTCAGGAGTTCTTAAAGCTCAAGGACAGGCTTGTGGCTAAATGAATACACCATGACTTAGCAGTATGCAGCCTACTCATCCTGGCATAAGTTTGCTATCCCTAGGTATAGCATAGGCAAAAAAATAATAATATATAAAGGAAAAAAAAAAGGAAGAAGAGGAAGAACTACTAAAGCTAACCTTCTAGACTAAGCATGATCAAAGTCATGGAGTACCTTCCACAGAAGAGGAAATGAGTATACTAGGACTCCTAAGCCTTGAAAAGAGACAACAAAACAATGTCAGAAAGGTCTATAATATAACGAAAGATGTAGAGAAGATGCACAGCTTTTCAGCTATTTATGATCTGTGCACGCAGCTCCTTTCTCCCTTTATATGAACTAGGACAGGAGACAACAGCCACCAAAATACCAGGAGGCATATTTAAAACAAAATAAAAGGTACTTAACAATAAATACTCATAATGAAATTATGGGGCTCATTGCCACAGGAGGTCATGGGGGACAAAGGTATAATTAGGTTCAAAAAGGTATTGGACAAATTCATAAATGAGAAGTTCATCGATTTCTATTAAACGTGATGGCCAGGATGCAGCCTGCTATTCCAGAAGCCTCTGAAATGAATGCTAGAAGCTGGGAGATATGCCAGGGGAAGGATTAATTGCAAATAATCTTCCTAAATGCCCATTATTGACTGCTGTTCACAGTAGAATGTCAGGCCAGAAGGACCTTTACTTTCTCTGTCTGAGATGTTCATAGAATCATAGACTCATAGAATTCTTAAGGTTGGAAGGGACCTTTAGAGATCATCTTGCCCTACCTCCCTGTACACACGGTCACTTAGAGCATGTGACACAGGATTGCATCCAAGTGGGTTTTGAAGTTCTCCAGAGAAGGAGACTCCACAACCTCTCTGGGCAGCTTCTCCCAGTGCTTTGTGACCCTCACTGGCAATAAATTTTTCCTTAAGTTCCTGGGGAACTTTTGGTGCTTTGGTTTGTGGCCGTTTCCTCTATTTCTGTCGGCGGCCACCACTGAAAAGAGGCTGCCCCATCCTCCTCACTGCCTCCCTTGAGGTCTGTATAGACACTAATGAGGTCTCTTCCTCTTCTCCAGGCTGAACAGGCCCAGCTCTCTCAGCCTTTCCTCATAGGGCAGATGTTCCAGGCCCCGGATCATCCTCGTAGCCCTGCGCTGGACTCTCTCCAGCAGCTCCACATCCCTCTTGAACTGGGGAGCCCAGAACTGGACACAGTACTCCAGGTGTGGCCTCACCAGGGCTGAGTAGAGGGACAGGATCACCTCCCTC
>WBNA01000598.1:73853-100642 GCA_013398345.1 Nothocercus nigrocapillus
GTCATTCCATCATGGAAGGCGATCAGGTTAGTCAAGCAGGATTTCCCCTTGGTGAATCCATGCTGACTACTCCTGAGTACCTTCTTCTCCTCCACATGCCTGGAGATAACTGCCAGGATGAGCTGTTCCATCACTTTTCCAGGGATAGAGGTGAGGCTCACTGGCCTGTAGTTGCCTGGGTCCTCCCTCTTGCCTTTTTTGAAGACTGGCGTGACATTGGCTTTCTTCCAGTCCTCCGGCACCTCCCCTGTTCTCCAGGACTTTTCAAAGACGATGGAGAGTGGCTTAGCTATGACATCTGCCAGCTCCCGCAGCACTCTGGGGTGCGTCTCATTAGGGCCCCTGGATCTGTGGGTATCGAGTTGTCTTAGGTGCTCTTTGACCCCATCTTTCTCAACCCAGGGCAGGTCTTCCTCTCTCCAGGCTTCCTCTCTTGTTCCTGGGACTCTAAAGGGCTGCCCTTGGTAAACACCGAAGCAAAGCAGGTGTTCAGCAACTCTGCTTTTTCTGTGTTCTTCGTAACCAGGGCACCCACCCCATTCACCAACGGACCCACATTTTCCCTGATCTTCCTTTTGCTGTTAATGTATTTGAAGAAGTTTTTCTTGTTATTTTTAACATCCCTTGCCAGATCATGTTCCAACCGTGCCTTAGCTTTCCTTGTTGCATCCCTGCATTCCCTGACAACATTCCTGTATTTTTCTCAAGGGCCCTGTCCTTTTTTCCACATTCTGTATACCGCCTTCTTCTGCTTGAGTATTGCCACAAGCTCCTTGTTCATCCATGCATGTCTCCTGCCCCCTCTGCTTGACTTCTTACACACAGGGATGCAGATTAGGGGCAGGCAGATAAAGAGTAGAGCAGGCTGACATGGGCATGGACTCTTCATCACAGAATGTTTTCTGAATATCTCTCTTTAATAGTTTCAGCTGAGTCAATCCTTTCTCAGAGCAAAGGTAACCTCTCTCCCCTCCAGCCCTACTTTTCCATCCTTCTCAAGAAAGGCATGACCAGGAATCTCTCTGAACTCATCTAGTCTGTGCTGCCTTGCTCCCTGCTCTACTCATAGCCTAGCTGCATGCATGTGTTCATTGTTCATGTCCCCTGGCACCTTTCATTTTTTTCCTCCAAGACTTCCTGCTATCATTTCACTCTATATGTCAGGCAGTTTCCAGCATTTCTTGTTGGGCTTCCTGCACAAGGAGGTTGGAGACAAACTATGCTGAGCGATCCCTTGTCTGTGCATGTGGACACAATGATCCAGACTGCAGGGCGAAGCATCACCCTTTATTACCCATCAGGAGAAAATTTTCCCCTCATTATCTGGGCTTGCTGAACTGATCAACTATTTCTGGCACAAATGGAGTGCTTGAGGGTCCTCTCAAGACTGGTATGCCCCAGTTTGTGCTACGCCTAGTGTCCACTAGGACCAAAGAGAGGCTCAGAGACAAGAACTACTGCCCAGGAATATCTAGGAGACCCATGTCTGAAAAAAGAAAATTGCTCAGGCTTGCAGCAGGCAGTATAAAATGGCCTATGATAGTCTTTCCTGAATCTCTAGGGACTTGAAGTCACTTCACAGCATACCTATTGCATAGTGTAAGATAGATTCATTTTGCACCAGATGCCCGTTAAATTTTATGACTCCCGCTGATTCATGTCTCAGCAATCATTCATATGCACTGAGCTCCCTGCAGTAACGCTTTCACAGTGTTCCCACTAAGTCTTTCCTGCTGGTTTACTGCTTAATCCTGTTTCCCAAAGCATAGGTACTGCATGCATCCAGAGAGGGATGTGAGAATCAGTCTATCTAGTTTCCCATTTAAACAAAGCTATTTTCCCAGAACTGTGGTTCAGGGGGAGCTCAGACCCTACTTGGCACACTTCAATCTATTTGCTGGAAATGTTTATGATTTGACCCTAAGCCAGTCCTAATCGTATTTACAGTAGAGGCCAGAGTTCAGTGTGTGATTGCTGATAGGAATGTGAGAAGGGATGGTGAGGAGGGAAGAGAAAGGTGGGGGCATGGTCCTCCCATGCAAGAGCCTGCAGAAGACACTGTTCAAAAAATTCTCAAAACATTCTAGACACCCCCCAGTGGAGATGTTCAAATAAAGAACAAGGAAGTGTTTTAGTAAGATCCAGAAAAAAGCACCATTGCCACCTGAAATCGCAACACGAGACAGGCACCAGCCTCTCTTTACTTCTTTCTCCTGGTGAAGGATTTCTCATGGCAGGTCATGGAGTGACAGGAAGCCACAGCTATGCACAAATCTCACTTGGAAGTTGAGGCTGCAATGCTTCAATGAAGAGCAGAGCTTACTGCCATAGTTTCCCTTCCTAGAAGCCCAGAGAGTTCCCACAGACATTGCAGGTCCAAGAAGTCAGAGAAAGGAAGGCAGGAAGTGTTGCTTGTCTTTCTCTATTTTAGAAAATTTTCAAAACACAAAGTCAGTGAGATTGTATGAAGTTTTCTGTGGCCACATCCACTGTGTTCAGCCTGTCAAAAACAGCCCATCTTTCCCAAAAAGTGAGATTGTAGCACAAGAGAGACCTGTCCTCTCCTTGTTGGCAGACTGTCCCTCCAGCTTGCCACCAAAGGAGCAGGCAGCCCTGTTGGCACCAGCAGCTCCAAACAGTGATGAATATTTTTCAGTCAGATGTCTACTAATGGTCAAAAAATAGCACTGAGGAAAAGAGCTCAGCAAGACCTGGACATAGATCAGCTGCTTTAGTGAAAGATCCTCTGAAGGACTATGTAACTGCAGAGCTGAGGAAGCTTTCCTGCTTGGGTATCTCACTTGGTCCTTAAGATTAGGGGAGATCCAATCCTGCTTTGAGCTTTGAGGATGAGACTGTAGCACCCATTGACCAGCCAGGGCAGGAGAGATGGGTTAAATATCTGAGATGCAGCAGCTACTTGCAATCAGCATCACTGCTGGTCCCCACCACATATGAGTTAAGGGTTGGGTTTGTGTTCTTGGCTTAAGAAGGTCAATGGTATTGTTAGATGCTGGAGAAGTGTGCCTTGGGGCCAAACTTTGATTTGTGGAGGAAGGGAAGTGGTATGGAAGAACAGAGAAGTGAGGCTGTGGGTCAGGCTCTAGGGTTGCAGTCGGTGCATGACAGACTGAAGACAAATGGGGCAAGGATCAGGTTGAGGTCAGCTGCATGTGTGTACAGACTCAATGATCTTGCAGGTCTTTTCCAACAGTAATGATTCTATAGAGGAGGGGAGGCCAGGCCAGGCCAGAATCTAGACCTGGGAGTGCTTTTTGCTGCAGGTACCTAATCTGCAAGATTCTCTCTGAACATCATTGCTTTAACCCTGGAAGGGCCTTATTGCCTGTTGCTAGCAAAGGGTCTCCATGCACTGTGCTTGAGATGTCTGAGTGTCCTGCAAGACTTGCTGCATGTAGTGAAAGGCAGGATCAATAGAAAGTTGAGCCCTGTTCTGACTTCATTAAATTATTCCCGTGCAGTGCTTCCAGGCACTGCTGGATTCCAAAGCACAGAATTCCCTCCTGGCTTTGCTCCCATGCTGAATGCCTTGCCAGAAAAGCACCGCTCAGCAGCTTGTGGTTAAAACTCTCCCAGACTCTCCCAGGTTCTGTGATACTGCTGATTTTCCATATTTAGTATTCATAATCTTAATCACAGTGTAGAATCAGCTGATGTCTGTGCATCAGACTGCAGCAGAGGTGATCCCACTTCACCACCAAACACTTTGCACACACATTCTTTTTGTGCAAGTGACTGTTAGGTTTCTGTGGATTTACACTCAGATCTGGGAAGCAGCAAAAGATATGGCTGCATGTCTGAAAATATATAAAGAAAATCCTTATTTGGTGGTAGCTAAAAAAACTCAGACATCTGCTGGAGTGCCACTATTTCTGGCTTTATGGTTCATCCCTAAGCTGAACTCTTTTAGCTATATCAACTTATGAACAAAAGGGTCACCTCAACACAAAGCTTGGATGAAATTGTAAAAGCATATAGCTCTTTTCCAGCACAGTCTTCCACAGGAAAAGGAATGGTTAAACCTACACAAAGCACTTTTAAACACATGCAGCTGTAATTCTGTCAGAGACCAAACCACCTGGACTGTTTCAGTAAAAATAAATAAATAAATAAATATAGTGTCTTTAATTGAAATCATCACAAAAGGCCTGGGTAAAGTGAAGTGGTGTCAACCAATTTCCTGTGCTGCCATTAGAGTCACGCAGGAGGTCTTCTGTCACCAGCACAGTATCCTGCAGAAGTGAATGAGCTCTTGTGTGAGCAAACATTGACATATTTAATGGCTGACTAGGTACATCAGGTAAATAATACAATGAGAAGATTCAGAAAATGCAGAAAGGACAGAGAGTCCTGTCGCAGCGGCAGCAAACCCACTGCATTGAGCATGCAGGATGGAAAATCAAACAATCTGAGAGAAATCTGCAAACAACGCAAAGCCCTGTATCTCATTTTCCTATATTAAGTGGAGCTGGTAGATAGGTGGCTCAGAGACAGCAGAGAGGTGAATGTGAGTCAGCATGACCTGCCTATATCTTGCTAAAACACCAGCTTAAAGTAGCGTCATGTGCAACATGTCCCAAACCTCTGCCAGCAGAACATCATTGACTGAAAGCTGTAAAAAACATTGGGACGCAATATATTTACTCTTCATTGGGGCTGAGAAAAGGCATGGCCTGATCTGCAGGAAGCTTTTCTTTCTAGAAGGAAAAAGTGTAAAACAAATTAACTAACCCAAAGAGTTTCCAAGTTGCTGGCTTCAGATGAATCAGAATGGTCAGATCATAGTACCTGCAGTCTGCAGAGTTTCACATCTGTCTTAATTCCATTTCTCAGGTTTAAAGAGGGTGAAATTCTAAAGATCATTTTGAAAAGGCTGAATACCCTTGGGGTTTTGGTCTCATCAATTTATTTTGCATCCTATAGGTTCACTCTAATAAGGTCAAATGTGTCAGTCTGCTATAATGTCTCTCTTTCAGGTCCTCCTGTTGTGTTTTTGCATAACAAGAACATCAAGGCTGGTCCATGTTAAAACATAAATATGTAAAAGCTAAATATTACAACTACCCATTTCCAGCCTTACTACTGCCTCCCAATATCGGTGCTGAAAGTGAATATTGTAACTGGTGAGAGGGGTTAACTTCAGTTCTTAAAAAACAAAACCGCTGTTACATCTTGTCATGACTTTAAGAAGAAACTGCATTCAAGGCCTCTGTAACAAGAGCAAGGAAATAAGAACAGATGTATGAGGAGATGCATTAACAACATTACATTGCTATTCTGCAATTACTTTTTCAAATTAAATCAGTGTAATATCATCAAGCTGGTCAAAATTCAATCTGGCAATTGAGCAAATGTTATCCTATGACTTTGCTTTCAAACGGAAATGAGAGGAGATTTGATAATTGAAATCTGAATAACTCTGACTTGCAGTGAAATCAGAATCTTGCTGCTGCTCAAGCAGGTACAATTATTTGTTGATTGATTGATTTTGTTCCACAGACAAGTTAAGCTTCTGAAAGGGCTTCTCAGGAAGATGTGGTGGAAGCAGGTCAAAAAGAAAACACTAGCCATTGGAGAAAAATCAGTGTAACTAGAGATGTAATTTGAAGGATTGTGGGGAAAATTTCCATTAGAATTAGCACTCATATATCTTTGAGAATTGAGAGTTTCTTTGAGAATAAATCTCTGGAAGCAATTTTGTGACCAATTGCTCTTTGGACAAAATGGTTTATGGGTCTCCAGCAGAGGTGTTTGGTGTTCCTCCTGGCAACAATCCCACACACAGAGGAAACAGAGGAGACATAGGAGAGGTGTTTCCCCAGCCTGTGCATGAGCACCATGCTAGTTACTGAAGGAGGAGAGGGTGAAGGAGGAATCAGAGAAGATGGATGAGAGAAGTGCCAGTTTCAGGGATCTGAGATGCATGTCCTGGGGTATCCAGCATCACATCAAGGTAAGGATGCGAGACAGCACAAGAACTGTAGGACTTGCTTTAATGTACCGTAATATAGTCCTGCAGGCCCTTATGCCACCACTGCATTGTGCAACAAACATAAGTCTTTAAAAAAGAGTATTTACTGAGCCTGAAAAGAGAATGAAGGTATTTTTGGATAAATCCGCATTCTTATTTTCTCCATTAACCAGATTAGGAGGAATTAGGTATTTCTCATAGGTCGCTATTCTGACAAAATGATTGAAGACCACTATGGTAAGGACACTCAGTCCCAATGACTGAACTTCACTGAGGAAGAAGACTTTGCAGACACTAAAGGCAATTTCCACAGAACTAAATGAATTGATGTTCAGGGTGGTTGGTAGCATCAGAAGAGATAGGGCTGCTTCTGTGAGGACTTGCATGAATGCAAAACGTATCTGCGGGCATGTAAGTTTCTTTCCATCTTTGACATACAGAGTTTGTAGAGTTTCTAGCAAGTATAAGGAGATTAGAGCACAGAAACTGGGCAGAAATCTCACTTTTGGATAAAGTCCTCCACCCAGCAAACTTCTGACACAAAGGTAGGGTTGAGAGCCATAAGACTCACAGCGTGTAACTGAGGTGCTGAGAGGAGGAAGACACAAGATCCATCCCTTGCTGACAGTGGGCTCCCAGGTTTGGCCTGGCCAGGTTCAGCGTAATCCAATAGGTCAACCTCAGCAGCCCGCATGCCTCATTTTCTCCCATAACTAGAGAATAGAATTTTTCAGCAAATGTTTAAAACCCGCCCATCTCAGTCACCATGTGACTGATGATAATGAGCTTCTTGAGAGACACCTGTGGATCAATATCTGAGGGTTTATTCATGCATGGTCTAGACATCTCTGAAACACCTCCAGTGGGTCAGACAGAGGAGGAACTTTGGAGCTCTGTAGAAGCATCACTCCTGGTTCAGCTGGTTAAGATCTAGCACAGGGTGTAGTTTAAGATGAGTTATCTGAATGTGGTTTGGGGATTTTCTTGTTTGAGCCCATAGAGCAGCCCAACTCACCCTAGAGCAGATGTGCTCTACTGGCTTCATTGACTACACTGAGTAGACAACCTCTGACTGTCATGAGCACTTAGACCTCTGGCCCACACACAGTCCTAGATTTGAACTTCTAAATACAGTGCTGAATCAAGAGAAATACAGACTGCGTTAGGAAAAACACGATATTCAGTGTTATGCCTCAGTACTTTGACAAGCCATATTCCCTTTTATGGTGCCTAAGTTTAAAACACCTAATTCATTTTGAAAGTGTTGCCCTCAGATGTGATCTATTTCTTTCTCAAGGCTGAGATTGATGTAGGAAATCAGCTTCAGTGGAGCTAAATGCTCCTTTTTCTGTCAATGTGCAAACATATGGATGTGGAGGAGTAAACAGAGGGTTTTGTGGGTTTAAACTAGGTCAGAACATGAGACCATGTCCAATTCCAAAGGAGAAAACAGGCATTTTTCCAGTGAACATGTAACCTTTCTCAGGAATGTTCTGTTCATGTGGATTTACTCCAAAATTCCTTGAAATTTAATGGGACCTCGTAATTCTGAAATTCCAACATGCATAAACAAAAGAGTTGGATGGTTGCTACAAAAAAATAATTTTAAAATCCCCCAAATATCTTGACAGTGTGCATCAGAGTATTCCAAGTCTGACCTAGTTTCAGAGCTCGTCTCTGGATTAGCGGTGAAGTCAGAACCAGGATTTATATGTTGCAGAATGAAGCAGTTTTAACAGTAAGCAAGCTGTTCCTTTCCTGGAAGAAAACCTCTGGGAAATTGTTTGATACTAAAAAATAAGAAAAAAAAGGAAAAAAGAAGGCAAATCTGTTCCAAGCATTGTACATAATTAGCTATTTTAGTTAAAAAGTTGCACTTTTGATTAAAATGTGGAATTGTACAAAATGCAAATGTGGACCAGAATAAGAAGCAAGTGAAGTCATGATTTGCTTTTACGTCCCCATACATCTTCAGAGCTACTGGACTGACCAGGGTACATATAATGATGAGAAGCAGAAGTTGACAACTTATGCTTTTATTGGCGAGAGGGAATTTTGTCAAGGCAAATACACCAGGTAGGCACAGGGCTGAGCAAATGCAGATAAGAGAAAGAGAGTGACAGGTGGAAAGCACTTACAGAAAAATTGGAATGTGCATTATTACTTTTGGCACCGTCAACGGAAAGTCAAACACAGAAAAAATAAACAGTAAATGTTAGGAAGCCTGACGGTCCTGTCAATTATTAAATGAAGCTGGCAAATTGCTGTGACTCAAAGATAGCTGGAGAATAGCCAGCTTTTGGGGGAGCTGTACATATTGCTGGTGCGTGCAAGCCTTTGAGTGGCATATTTCACTTTCAAAGCACTCAGAGAAGTACCTGGCCAAGTCTCTCAGTAAAGATGGTGAGATGCTTTTAGGGTTAATGCAAATATTACTACAAATCCATCCACTTGGCATCACACAGACATTCTGGGAATGAAATGCATTAGCTGCACACTGTGCAGGGATTAAAGACCATGACCAGGAGTGCTGGGAAAGCTCCATTTAATGCAGGATGGGCAAATCTTGGGGGACAGAGGCTCAAAACAGCCACCAGATCTGCCAGCAGCTGATATGCACGAACCTCATAGCAGCTCTGTGCCATCCACAGGCAAGCAGACAATTCCTCACAGCATGCCCGATCTGACTCACTGAGTTAGACAAAATGCTTGAGCAGGAGTTAAGCTATTTCTTCATGCATCTGCACAGCAATGGGGATGTGATGCACATGCAATGTGGTACTGCTGAGAGTCAGGACTCTGCTGTCAGGTCAGCAGCGTCCCACTACATCTCTTATCTTTGTCGTATGGCACCAGTCAGCCCTTTGGGAGCACTGACTGTGCTGACTTGCTCACCTGCGAACATCTCAGCGCTGGCCATCAGGGCTGCAGTCAACCTGGAGTGTTTTGCAGTATCACAGTCTGTCGGTTACTCATTCAATCCAGCCGTGTGCTGGGCTGAAATTGCCTGCTCTAGCTCATCCAAGAGATGTTATATGTGAGAGCGGCAGGGTGAAACGAGGAACTGTAAACCTTAGGCCCAAGATCACAGACACCTTCCCGGAGGTAAGAGGGAGCAGACTGCTGTGTCCCTTGCTAATTCTCCTACTAGCAGCGGTACAAGCAGGCACTGGGATTAAAGCTGGATAAAAAACTAGCTGGGTAAAAACCTGGACTTCTTAAGGAGTAAAACTTGATGCAGAGCTCTTCCATGTTCACCAGCATAGTTCCACAGCACTTAATTCCTCCTCACTTCAATGATTCTCCTTAACAGCACCTGAGAGAGTTAGGAGAAGCTCCCAGGACATTACCAAAAACTTCCCCTAAGGAGAAACACACCAATTTGCTGTATGCACCAAAGCTCTCCAGCTCTCTCAGCACAACCCCACTGTGCTGTCCCCAGTTTGATGAAAGCTGCTAATAACTGGTCACACTTTTCCAAATTCCAGTCTTGACTGTGTAGCTCTCCTTTGCACAGCTGGACACCTACTCCGCCAAGTGCCTGCACTGAAATGGGCTCTTTCCTTTGCCTCTGCCCCTCACCAGCACGGGTCAGACAGCCAGGGGCCAGTGTGACCTCCAACATGCTGGTTTCTCCCTCTCGTCCATCTTACTCCGCTCCCTCTTTCTTGACTCCTAAGCTACTGGGACAAGGCAAAGGGCTGTGGAAACAGCGAGAGAGGTAAAAGTATAGGACTGGGCTAGGTATTGAAATTCAATACAAATGACAGACAAACAAGAGTTGAATGAGTGACAAACAGCAAGAAAGAGTGACAGACAAGCAAGAGGGACTGATTCCAAGATCAACGACGTTTTTGGTTTTTTTTTTTTTTTTTTTTGGTCAAACAACCCAGTTAGCAGCAGTGGGAAACCAGATCAGATTTTTCACTCTTAATGCCACAGACCTTTGGTATCCACAGCAGTAAATATACAAACCACTTTATTCATAAAATGAAAGCTGAGGATTCTCATATAACCACATAACTCTTGGGGCTGAAGGTGTAATATAATCAACCAGTGTTTGGGTATTTGTAATTAAAAGCATCTCACAATTCGGTTTTGCATTTCTTCAGAGACTAAAACTGCTGTCAGCAGTGAATCCTTGACTAAAATCCACTCTCGGCAGTCTTCTCTCTCCATACCTGAAGGGAGTCCAGCTTCACAATCTGCCTGCACCAGCTCTGCTCCCTTGGAGGCTTTCTGAGAAACAAGACATCCCAAAATCAGAGGTGGAAAACATGAACCCCCATAATCCAGCCCTCCCTCTGGAGAAAAATGAGCTGTTTTGCCAGAGAGGTGACAGGTTTGTCCTGGGCTGTGAAGTAACATGAATGGTTCTTCTCCCAGAAAATATTACCCATGAGCAACCGGTCTGGAAAGGAAAGGAAGAGGACTTCAGTCTTTGGTGCATTGGATCTTCAAGACTAGACCAGTTGTTGGGCCCCTCTCCAATGGAGCAGGGTGAGAATCCGCCTGCGGATTTGCTTGGTTTTCCAGCTGTAGACGAGCGGGTTCAGGACGGGTGGCACCAGGAGATACGCATCAGCCATGAGTGTGTGAGTGAGGGCGGGCAGGTGCTTCCCAAACCTGTGGATGATGGACAAGCTGATGAGAGGGATGTAGAAGACCAGGACAGCACAGAGGTGGGAGATGCAGGTACTAAAGGCTTTAGCTCGGGATTCATAGGAGATGGTGCTCATGATGGCCCTGACAATCATCATGTAGGACAGGAGGATGACCACTGAGTCGAGGCCCTTGGTGAGTATCACTGCAGTCAGTCCATACACACTGTTGACCCTGACATCTCCGCAAGCCAACCTTAGCATGTCCTGGTGCAGGCAAAAGGAATGTGACAGGAGCATGGACCTGCAGAAAGGGAGCTTCTTGATAAGGACAGCAACGGGGAGCACCACACAGACACCCCGCATGAAGATCACTCCTCCTGCTTTTATGATCAGGGACCCTGTCAAGATAGAGGCATATTGCAAAGGGTAGCAGATAGCGACGAAGCGGTCAAGGGCCATGGCGACCAGAACCCCAGACTCAATAGCAGAGAAGGAGTGGATGAAGTACATCTGGATAATGCATGCATCAAAATGGAGGGAGGTGGACTCAAACCAGAATATGCCCAGCATTGAGGGTAGTGTGGAGACAGATAAGCCCAGGTCTGCCATGGCCAGCATGGAGAGGAGGTAGTACATTGGTGTATGGAGACTGCAGTCTGTCTTTATGGTCCAGAGCAAGGTGCAGTTCCCCAAGAGCATGAGGAGGTACAGCGAGCTGAGAGGGAATGCTATCCAGTAGTTACGCATTGGTAGACCAGGAACCCCAGTGAGGATGAAGGTCAGAGGACTTAAAACAGTGTTATTGGCAGCAGACATCTCATGTACCAAGGACTCGGGGGTGGCTCAGTCATAGAGCTTCCTAGAATAACATCTGTGTTAAGTAGATCTGCCCACACACTGCCTAGAGCCAGGCTGGAGACACTTGGGCAGCTGCCACCTGTGTCTCATCTATCACACCCAGACATGGGGCAGTGTCAGCAGATCATACGCAGACCTCTGCAGCTCAGGTGTCTGTCCAGACATGAAAGAGCAGCACAGAATATGGTGGGTCTCTCCTAGACATCGTTCCTGGGCTCTGAACACCCGATGTTGCATGGGTGTTGCCCATGACCTTCATGCTGAACCCTTTGGAGGGCTGGCCAAGAGCTTCTCAGCAGTGCAAGCAAGGTTCTACCTTGCTGTGCTGGGGCAAGGGCCTCAGGCTGAGCTCCTCCTGCCTGTGGAAGGAGAAAAGGTGAGATCTGGGATAGATACATGGGATGATGAAAGTCCTAGGAAAGGGACCTGCTACTCCACAGCTGCAGTGGGAGCAGGAGCAGTGCAGACAGATAGGCAGGACATTGGGCAGCCACGGTGCCTGCTGTTGGCAGAGGCAAAACCGGTGCTGGGTTCTGCATATGCTGGAGCAAGGGAGAAAGGGGATGGAAAGCAAGAGGGACAAATAGGAAAAGGTCAATGTGCAAAGCCAAGTGCCAGAATAAAGAGAAAACCTCTCGCCCTGCAGTGGGACGCAGCACTGCTACACTTGGCTCTGTGTTGATTCCCCCCCCCCCTTTCTTTTTTAATTATGGTAAAAACATGAAAGTTTCAGGAGTTTTACGAGCTAAGGCGATAGGCCAGTTGACTAAACTAGCCTTGATGGAAGGAAAATGAATTTGTGTTTTCCACCTGCCAAAAAGGCTGCATGGAAAGGAAGAAGTTCAAAGGCCTGCCCATGACCAAAAATCTCAAGTGGTGCCTGAGGCCATCAGGAAACTGTGTCTTTACTTAACCATTCTGGAAACAGCCTGCTTCATGGGCACCTTCCTGGCTGCCATGTGAGATCAGTGGCTATGCACAGTGATGACAAGGCAGAGGGTTTCCAAGGTAATTCCTATTTTTCTGAGGAAAAATTCCAAGGGGGCTTGTCGTTTAAATTTAGCACATCTCAAAAGCGCAGTACAAGTAGCCACAGGTTAAAGCAGCACATCCTCTGCCCATGCCATGACAGATCAGGGGAAATTCTCTGTTCAGCAGGAAACAAGCACATTTTCTTCACTGAAAAGCACAAACCAAGGTTTGTTCTTAAGTATGTGTCTATACGCATAGTCTTAGTCATTGTCCTCTACTAAAAATAATAATAAAAAATAACCTCAAGATTTTGCATGAGCAAGGCACCACTCTGGGAGAGCAGCTGGGTCTCTTCTCACCTAAAAATCTCCCTGCTCATGACTGGATGCTGCTCTGTCACAGCAGCACAGAGCAGATAAGGTAGATAAGGACCTAAAGAACAAAAGCAAAGGATCTGAAGCTCTGTTCCTGCAGGGAGCAAATTAATTGCACAAATAAACATACACATCCTATCACATAGCACTTGAGGGAATGAAGGCAGTTTATAATCATCAGCCAAGATCAATGTTTATGGAGGTCTTTCGCATCAAACCCATTTTTATACAGGAGATCAAAATTAAGATTTAGCAAAGCAATTTTCTGTCCTAGCGCTTTTCTAATATGCTGGCTCTGGGCTTCTGCCAGAGTGAAATTTCTCACTTTGATTCAGGTCCATAAATAAACTGCCCTTCTTGGGGAAGAACATGTGTATCCTGCATCCTTCCATCGCCTCTGTACTTACCCCAGCAGAGCAGAAGATGTGGGCAGGGATGCAGGGCAGCCCTAGCTGCAGACACACATGGACAGACTGCTGGAAAGCCCTATTTAACTAGACACACCAAACCCCGGGGGCTTCTCCTGTGGAGAGGGGAGACACAGCTATAAACCTGTCTCCTGGGGCTGCGAGCACCACGGTGCAACCAAGGGAGTGGGGCGGACAGATGTTCCCTCAACACCATGTCGTGATGGTGACACCTGGCATGGGCCAGAACTGTGGTCCCAGTTACTGGAAAGAGAAAAACATTAGGCTTTGTACAGGAAAAGGAAGTGTTAACAGGGGATGTTGAAAGCAGAACTGCAGCATTTTCAGGAAGGAGTGATTTTCCAGATATTCGGACTTCTCTAAATATTTTCTGAAATGTCTTTCCTTGGAGAACATCATTGCCTCACTCCTGGCTGATATTTGGAAGCTCCAGCATGCGCTTCCTGAAGCTGCAGTCTGTGCTGTCCCAAGCAGCCTTGTTCAAGGCAAGACACTGTGTCACCACCAGCCAGTTGTAACAGAAGCTGTAATAGAAGCTGTGATAGCAGGTGGATACCCACCTCCCCAGAAGCCCTGTTCCTCTGCAAGACAACTCCTGCTGTAGCAAATACCAGCCAGGGACTTCAGCTGATTAAGCAGAGCAGTGTGGAAGGACTTATTTTATCGTTTTCCAGGTGAAGCTCTGATTCTCATCAAATGTGTTTGAAAAATAAATAAAACACCACCATAGTAACTACAGAGTCAGACCTCCCGTCAAGCAGAATCCAGGCACAATCTATCTTGGTAATTCCTGCGTGGAGATAATAATTTAAAACTAAACAAGGACATACTGTTTAGAAAGTTATGGCATAAATATCACTCAGCTTCTATGTATTCCTAAGGATTATTTAACTACAGAGGTAAGTTCCGGAGAGACATTGGAGTGCATTTCCAGCAGCCTGCAGTGCCAGATGGTGACTGCGGATCTGCTTTCATTAAATGGATGGGAGTTCTTGATGCATGAGCACTGTTCAGCTCTGGTCATGCCGCTACCCAGCCTCTGTGTCCCAGACAGGGTTTGAAGGCAAAAACAGGCCGAGGGTCCCAAACCTACACGTTGGGCAAAGGTGCAGGTCCAGTTGAGAGCACCATGGTAAAGGGAGGCCAGACTCGAGGGAAGGTCTGGCAGTGTCCCTGGTTGTGCACGATGCTCGCTGGCCTGGGGGATGCTTCTCATGGGTACCAAAGACCACAGCATGAGGCTGCTCTGCTGATTGCAACATGGGATAGGTGCAAGGGGGTCATCCCACAGGATGGGAGCCAGAGTGCTGGGAAAGCGAGGGGGATTAATCCCCCTTTTTGCCACACATGGGCATGCAGCCACCTGCCAGCATGCAGAGGAACATCTATGGTGTTCCTCTGGTGAACTCATAAAAGACCCCTGATCACTTGGCCCCATGTTCGCTGATCACAGCGGAAACTAGAGCGACACATGAGTCTGGATGCATAGGCATGTGTGTGTTTGTGCACGCATGTGCATACATATGCGTGCGTGTGGTAGGGGTGTGTGTGCAGTGTGCACCTATACAGCGGATGCATGGGTACGTGGATGTGACTGTGTCCACAAGTCTGCATACAAGATGAGTGTATGCAAGCACAGATGTGTCTGTGTATATAGGTGTGTGTACATATGAATTTATGTGTATGTGGATGCATTTGTCTTTAGATAAAGGGGACTGGATCTCTGCGGAGTGCATCCATAGGTATGAAGTGAGGAGCAAAAGATAGAATGTATTTTTCATAGAAAGGTGAAAAATGCGTAAAAGCAAGAAGCTAGGCAGGGGAAAGGAATGTTTGTGTGTGTAAGATGGGGCAAAGGACATGATACAATTGGAGTGATTGAGAGCTGGTTAAAGAAGGCATCAGCAACTATGTTGAATGTGTCAGGTGTGGAAGTCAGTGAGGCTACAAAAGTAGGGAATAACATCAGTGAAGAAAAGTGGCATTGGAGAAGCAATGAATTGGGCAGCAGGGCCTGATCTTTCCAGGGGCTGCCGTGATTTCAGATCCCCCAGGCCTGTGTTAAGACCTCATGGCACTGAGCATCCCCATAGATGTGGTCCTGGTGCTGAGAGGTACATCCCAGGATGGAGGAGCAGGATAGGATTTCTCGGTGAATGCATCCGTCACATGATGAAAGGCTGTGTGCATCCCTGAGTTTCCTTCTGCAACAGCAAAGTTTGTCTGGGGAGGTTTAAGTTTGGTCGAGGGATGCTGTGTTCATGGGTCCTGTCCATGAGGACCAAGACTGGGAAAGGTCTATACTAGAAAGACGCCATCCAAATACCACATTAGTACCAATATGGAAAAAGAAGAGGAAACCTAAAAAGCACAAACTGGGAGCACAGCAGCAGAGAGGTTTTGGGCAAGTGTCAATACCTGGGGCTGGAAATGAACCTAAGAGAGCACATCTCAGTATGGTTTCTGTCTGAAGGGTGTTTTTTGGATGGACACCAGTTTTCCCCAGGGCTGTTTGCCCCCAGCGTTACTCCCTGCCTACAAGACATAGAGGCCAGTGTATGCTGTACCCCTGTGAGTCCAGGTCCACAGCTTGGCCAAGGTAAAGGAGAAGCACTTGGTGATGCAGAGCCCATCTGCAGGGTGGTCGGAGTCACCCCATGGGAGCTCCTGGGCTGTCCATGGGATCATGAGGGCCACCCGTTCAACACTAGCATCCTCTCCCAGAATATTGGGGCTGAGTCTGTTTGAGCCAATGGACCCTGGGCATCTTTATAGCCCATGAGAGGACTACACATCCCCCCTTGTCTAAAGATCTGCTGGCAGGACACAGACCCCAGCAGAAGATGTTGAAGTATCATCAGTGCTGGAGGCAGCCATGACTTGGTCAGAGGACCACACTGTTGCATGGCTAACATGGTTAACAGGCTCTGCCACGCTCTGCATCCAAGACGCCTGGTGCTTCCCTGCATCTGGCACAGGTTTGGCCACCGGGAAGCTCCCACCAGCACACACAGTGTTAAAGGACACCCGGAGCAGGGATTTGCAGCTGCTGCCAGGAGCCCCAGGGGGCTTTTCAATGCGATGCTATAAATGTGGGGTGGGCATGCACACGGCGCAGCACAGCGCGAGCATCCCACCCCAACTGCTGCCTGCCTGAGCAAGGTGAGTTTGCCAGAGACCTTTGCTAGGCTAAGCCTGGGGTCTGCTTAGCCACAGACAGAGCCCTTAGCCCGTGTTCAACCAAAATAGATATCATTCAGCATTTTACTTTTCTTTTTTCTAATTAGTCCTTTCTTCCTCATTTTTGGCAACTAGAAAATATCTTTTTAACTCCTGTTCCCCAGCTCCCCACCCCCAGAGAAAAAAGTCTAGTTTAATTTTGATTTTTTTTCTTATTTTTTTCTTTTAATTCTTAGTATTACTGATGGCTTTTGAAGTTAAATTCCCAGTAGCTTTGTTCGAGCTGTGTCATTCTGGCAGGTCAGAAACAGCAAACTGGAAAACACCGCAGACATCTCCAGCCACCTTCAAAATTCTTCTTTTCCTGCTCCTGCCTGCCTGAGCAATGCATCTGAGCACTTTCCCAAATCCTCAGGTCCTGTAGCATACACTACTGTCAAGCCCAGCACCTGGTCATGCTAACAGCCCATCTCAGCAGCATCTTGCCCTTTCCAGGGAGAAAACCAGGAGTGGGGTCCTGTCGCCAGCTGGGATAACAGATGTGCAGTCTGAAGGGAGAGAAAAGCTTGTAGTAAAGGATGGGTGACAAATTCTGGAGTAAAGTCATGCTCCCTTTTACAGATTCAGCTTGCTCCAGTTTTGTGCCTACAGTGCTGCTTTGGAGATTTGCTCTGGTGCTCCACATGAGCTCTAAACCAGGCTTCAAGAGATAGCAGATTGAAAATTAAGTGTTTGACCAAACTGTACTTAACAGATGCATCTTCTGGATGGCTCAAACCCCATTTTTATAAGAGACCAGGCATGCCTGAGCACAAATTACCCCTTGAAACTGGGAAAGAAATAGGAGAGATGCAACTGAAAAAGACTGGGCAGGGAAAGTAGTGTGTGTGGTGGTTCTCTTTGCATTGCTCCCATTGAATCTTTTGCATTCCCACCAACACCTCAGAAGTTAGTGCTGAAGAAAGGGTGGTTGGTAGCTTTGCATGGAGAAATGGGTCAGGCGTGAGACAGCCGCTGCTATGAGATCTGAGCAAACCAAGATGCTCCTCTGGTCAAACGGGAGCGATGCACTGTTGGAGAAGCTGGTTTGCAGCAGCAGATCTTTACAGATGAACTTAACTCATCCAGCTGTGGCAGATTAGATGCTGGCTTCCACCAATCACCCTACCTACCCTCTAGGCTGGCAGCTCTTCCTGCTGGAAGCAGTTATAATTCTGCCTAGGGAAATTCCTCGTGTGTCTACCCCATGGCTAGAGAGAAAAGACTGCACACATGGACACAAACATGAATGCAGTTCACTAGCTCTTTAACTGACCAGCCTTCTAATTGACATTTTGTTTAACCAGGAAAGAAGTACTGCCAAGCCCCTGCAGTGCTCATACCCTCTGTAGCGGCCTGAGCTCTTCCTCATCCTTGGGCCGCGCAGGTTCCCAAATGCAATTCCTTGAGCATGGCACAGAGACCAGCTGGGATCTGAGTCTTCTTCTATAGTTTGCATGACTGTGCAATGGGGTCCTGGCTGCCTCCATCCCATTAGGGACCGTGAGACAGGGGAGGGATGTCCTGTCCCAGGGTGGCCCTCAGCATCCTGTAAGTAGAAAGAGCGCAACTCAGCTGAAGTCACAAGGTAGGTTCATTCTTGTCTTCAGCCTGACGACAGGCCCCTCGGCCCTAATTTAAATTTATTTTACCTATTTATACTTCTGCTGCAAAGCCAGGGTTTGCCATTGAAACCTTCTGAGTAAAGAGAGCTGGCATTGCGTACAGAATGGGCTGGATGTACACTCACAGCTGTAACCATCCTAAAGATCTATGCATACACGTAAATTATGCGTATGTTCGCGTATCACCTTGCATACTCACACTATTAAATCTGGTGTTTTTTTAAAAAACAAATTAGCATTGAGGGATTTCACATATCAACAGTGGTGATCATACTTTATATTTTATTTCACTTCACTTTGGTTTTGATAATCTCCACACATGGGCCTTATCATGGTTTAATTACAGGCAGAGCAACATATCATACAGGCAACAGCACACATTACAAGGGATTCACAGGGAAAGCAGCACAAAAGAGTATGTTTTACAAAGTCTAATGGCTCTTTCTATTATGTTTTATTGAAAAGAAAGACCTTAATGCGAAGTTCAGCCAGGATGGCTCTCCATGCCAACTTCTCTGCTGCCAGCAACACCACCCCAGCGCTGTTTTTCCTGACAGGCATCCCTGGGCTGGAAGTGATGCACCGCTGGATTTCCATCCCCTTCAGCACAGCGTTTGCCATTGCCCTTCTGGGGAACAGCACCCTCTTGTATGTGATAAAGACAGAGCCCTCTCTCCACAAGCCCATGTTTTATTTCCTTTCCATGCTGGCTGTCACTGACTTGGTGCTGTCCCTCACCACCATGCCCAAGATGCTGAGCATCTTCTGGTTCAACGCGCAGGAGATCCCCTTCAAGGCCTGCCTCGTGCAGATGTTTCTCCTTCACTCCTTCTGCATCATAGAGTCGGCAGTGCTGCTGGCCATGGCTTTTGACAGGTACGTTGCTGTGTGCAACCCGCTGCGATACAACTCCATCCTGACCAGCTCCCTGATAGTGAAGATTGGGCTCTTGGCTCTGCTCAGGGCATTGGGGCTCATGCTGCCCCTGCCCTTCCTGCTCCGCCGCCTGCCCTATTGCGGCTCTCACGTCATCTCCCACTGCTACTGTGAGCACATGGCCGTGGTGAAGCTGGCCTGCGCTGACACCAGGGTCAACAATATCTATGGGATCCTAGTGAGTTTCTTTATTGTGGGGTTGGATCTGCTGTCCATTGGGCATTCCTACGTGATGATCCTGAGGACCGTGTTTAGCCTGGCAACCAGGGAGGAGAAACTGAAGGCATTTGGCACCTGTCTTGCCCATATCTGTGCCATCCTGGTCTTCTACATCCCCGTGGTTCTCTCATCAGTAATCCACAGGTTTGGTCACCGCATCGCCCCTCATGTGCACATCTTGATGGCCAATCTGTACCTCCTCCTGCCTCCTGTGATGAATCCTATAGTGTATGGTATCAAAACCAAACAGATCCGTGAGCGAGTGCGCATTGTCTTTTCTCGCAAGAGGCTCTAAGTGCTGGATATCATCTGCTGCTGCTCCAAGTTGAGCTGTGGCTTCCTGTCAGGTAGACCCCGGAATGATGTAGGGCTCTCCTGAAGCTTCTCCAGACACTTTGCTCCTGAACAGGCCCCACCATCCCTGCTACGCTATGGACATCCTGTCTGTGTTTGCAAGGGCAAGGCAAGAGCAGGATCCTAGAGCAGAGAGAAATAAGGTGAATAGCCCTGTGCTGCCCCACCTGCATCCCACCTGCATGAGCATGTACAGACCTTTACACAGATAATGTCAGTGCAGCCCCCAAGGGCTACCAACATCAGGCTGGGACACAGAATCATGCAGCAAGCACACTCTCCACTTGAAATGCCTCCGGTTTCTTCTCCTGAAGCTTTGGAAGTTAATGACCCCATAACTGTGAGATAATTGTATGTATGTGCTAAAAATGATCCTATTTCCCCTGATCACTACGTACACACAGGAATGAAATTTGCCTGGCAAACTGACAAGGGTGCTGAATCTGGAGGTCAGCCAAAGCAGAGCTGGAAAAATTTCAGAGTATTCAGCTTTGACGTCATTGTACTGATGATGAACCAAATGTAGGTAATGTCCTTGTCTGAGCTCCGACATCCGTGTTTCTTCTTTTCTCTCTTTTTTTTTTTTTTTTTAATGTAGAAGAAATAAGCTGTAACAGGCTTTGCTGTCTGTGGACCTTCAGGTCTTCCCCAAAGAGCCCTTGGCCCTGCTGGGCAGTTTAAACAGAGTTGGTGGAGGTAAGAGAGGCCAAAGAAGTGATGATCCTGCATCTTTGTGGTGACAGATGGCCAAAAAGAGCAGAGAGGTTCAATGCACTGATGGTGGGAGAGATGGTGGAATCTATTCTGAGCCCTCTTGTGCTAGCAACTCGTGGTCTGTGCCTGCAGGATCTCTGTAGAGATCACCTCTTTCCCACAGAAATGAAAAGCCTTTCTTCATACAGGGCTTGAGACTGAAGGGGTCTCATGTGCGGATGAACCTCCTGTTCTGCTCCATGGACCCCACTGCCATGGGAGGCGACCATGGCCTGCTGCATCTCAGTCCAGATGAGGAGAGCTTGCACAGGCTCATGTGCTGTCTCCCCCACATGCTCCAGAGAGAGCGACGAGCACTTTGGTGTGCCCAAAGCCTCATGCAGCTTCTGACTGAGCCTAAAGGAGATCGACTTTGACGCCTGCCTGGTCTAGGTGCTCTTTGGTCAGGCAGTCACCAGGACTGCATATATATGGGAAACACAGGTGCTGAGCACCTTGCACCTCTCCTTCCAAAACAGCAGCTGCAAGATGGCCCTGAGGATGAGGGCACTGGAGGCACAGGTGAGGAGGACGTCCAGTCCCATGACTAGCAGGACGGCAGTAAGACGTTAGCAGGAGTTATGGGATCTGGGACATCAACTACCTGAAATGATGAGTTCCCAAAGGGAGACACAATCATCACATCTGAGTATAGGTCTATTTCTGAATAAAATTTCATTCAGATTTGTGGTTTGTTTTTATTGAAACATTTCACGCCCTTCCCTGTTCAGTAGTCAGCCATTAAACCAGGCTATAGAGCTGTATGGTCTGAGCAGGATCATAGGCAAGGAACTGCAGTGCTTTAAAGGCCTCTTTCGAACAATAACACGGGTTATATTTTCAAGAGAATTTGGAAAGTTGAAATAGCCTGCATCTCGTTCATAGGGAGTCATAGGGAACCCCATGACACCAGCGTCAGCTGGACCTGGACACCCAGCTCATGCTAATTGACTGCTGGAGTGCTGCTGCTTTTGACTCTGATGTCCTGCCCACAAAATCCCACATTTCAAGGCACAAGAAACCTGGGAATAGGCTCCATAAAATTTATACAAAGTCCCTGACAACTGGCTTCATTTTCCTGATTGTTCTTTTATTTGGCTCTCTCAGGATCATTTCAGCTTTAGAGGCACTGAAGTGTTTGCTAAGTGCTGAATCTGCAGTGCATGAATCTCACTTGCTCACACTCAAAAGAATCTTCATTCACAAAACAGGAGAGACTGCTGCCTGGGCTACAGCAGGAGATGCCACAACTCAGTGCAAGGAAGATGAAGCTCTCCAGAAAGTGAGCCTGAACAGCACACACAACACCTAGTGCTTTGGTGTCTCCTTCCAGTCCAAAATCTGGGCTCTGCCCAACCAGCCTGGAGTCCCTTTCCCAACAACTGCTTGCAGATAGATACCAATAAAATACCAAGAAACCTGTCACCCATCTAGGGACCTACAGAATGGCAGATGACACTCACACCACCTTGTTTAACAGCCACCAAAAGCTCCAATCGTCGTGAGCGTTCCTAATGCTTTCTCTAAACTTGTTTATGCTCCTGGCATGTGCAGCATTCAGCAGCAATGTGTTCCATGGTTCCTTGTGCATTTGTTTCTTACAGGTGTTTCTCTCCCAAGCTGTTCCCTTTTCCAAACAATGGATTATCATCTGTTTATTTTTCTCTCTGCATGGAAACTGTTCCATGGTTGGGATTGTTTTCTGTCTGATCTGCAATGCCCCCAAGGGTTTCTTCCCTTAGTGGCAATAGGTAGTGCAGAGGTTGTCCAAGAGACTCAGTCGCCACCCTGGAAGAATTCTGTGGTGCCACCAGCATTTCCAGTCAGAGGTGTTCCATAGGGGAATGTTGGGGAGCGAGGCCAGGGCAGGGTGGTGTGAGCTCGCCACCCTGGAGATGGTGCCATTGCAGGGCTTGGTTGGGCCAACACAGGAAGTAGGGACCTCACTGCATTCCTGCCATGTACCTACACTCTGCATTTACCTTTCTCTGCCTTTCTGCCTCTCTTCTTTCCTCCTTCAACAGGGGAGCTTGGAGAAGAAAGTCTCTCAGGGTGGGAGCATGTTTGTATTGCCTGTGTGCGCATGAAAATCAAGGGAAGAAAAGAGTAATGCTAAAAGCTGAAGGCAAGCACAGGAAGACAAGGTGGAGAGGAAAAGAGCTTCCTGCTCTTGTCTGTCAAATGACTCCTCAGAAAGTGTGTCCATGGGATGATCATGGAGGGGCTATGAGTTACACTCAGAAGGTCTCATGCTTGGGCTTGTTTGTCTAGGTTAGTTTAGTTTAGTTAGTTAGGGTTAGTTTAGGGACAAGGTGCTGCTTTGGACTTGGTGCAAGGTCCCAGCACTTACATCTTCTTCTGCTATCTCCAGAAGGCCCCATGGCATCTCTAAATACAGGTCTCCATGCTGACCTCATCAATGCTGCAACTCCTGGTCAATGTGGGAGGACTCCATGTTCTCAGTGGAGTTTCTTGGGACCTGGGCACGAAGGTTCCTGGAACAGGGCAACAACACAGTGGGCAGCACTTCCCCAAGGAAGCGAGGTGATCTCCATGGGTCCCTTTTAACCTCAGTCCTTCTGTGATCCTGTTGATGTCCTGCTCAATCCCCCATCTGCCTTTTCAGTTGTTTCTTTCAGACTCTCCAAGTCTCTCTGAGCAAGGCTGTGAGTGTGCAGTGAAGAAGAAAACACACAGCTTGCAAGATTTGGCATGTGCCAGGATGTTCTCCATACCAGCAATGGGTGTCCGTATGCCCACTTCTCTGTGGCTGCCAGGAGGGTTTTTGGCTGGTGCACAGACAGGGTCTTTGACATCCGTGCTGCTTTCAACTAACTCAACAGCTTTTAGCCCTAGGGCACACAGGTGACAGCATCAGTGTCATATCGTGGTGCTTCCCAACCTGACTGTGGACAGCCCAGATGTGTCCCTCCTGACGGGCATCCCTGGGCTAGAAAATGTCCAGTCCTGGTTCACCTTTTCACTGAGCATATCCACTCATTTACACCTGCCTTCACCAGCACCATGGGTCGTTCATCCATGAAGGCTCCACAGGCCACATCAGGTGATATTTTCAGGGATCAAGCTTGAAGTGTGAGAGAAAACCAGGGTGTGTTTAACTGCAGGTGGTACAGATCCTTCTCCAGCTCACAACGTGCTCCTGCAAACAAACAGCAGCAGTCACACAGGGACGTGGCCAATCTCCAGCATGTCTCATCTGTGCAGACTCTTTGACCTCTGATTCACCGCAGTTCTGTCAATAAAAAAGAGCAAATAGGATGTTTCACTTTCCTTCACTGCTCGTTCTTATGAAGCTTATGAGAAAGTCCCAAAAGCTCCATGCCCCAACCCAGCTCAGCTGCATTTGGCCAGTCGTCCACAAGTGCTGGGAAGCAAGGAAGGACAGGCAGGTAGATACTCGTGTGATTGCCAATGGTCCAGCCAGCTGCACATTCCCTGTAACCAGGTCATGACTTCATTAGTAACAGTGCTAATTGGTACCTCCCTTCAATCACCTTCCCTCTCTGTGCTGACAATTAGACATATTCAAATTTTTCTCCCAGTCATCTTTTCTTTGTCTTACCCCAAATCTCATAATTTCTTCTTACCCTCTCTGCTGTGTGCTTTGTAGACAGACACACCACTGCACTTTAGAGGCAACTATTTATGGTCTCACAGAAAACAAGGCTGTAAGAGACTTTGAGGGATCACATAATCCTGGCTTTTACAATACTGTGTATGTGACTACTAACATTGCAATAACCCATTAAAGTATCAGGGACAGGCAGAGACATGTGCTTCGTAGCAGTAAAATATTTTTACGTATTTTTTATCACTGTCTGATGGCTAATTTATACCAGGTAAAGCCAGACTGAAACTCTGGATGACATCCAAGGAGGAGAAAGCAGTACTTACATCTCATTCCAGACTCTACTGCTCAGAACCAACCTCTCTTCACAAAGTGGATATAAAGCAGAGATGTCTAACCCAGTATCCTAAGTCCAAATCTCCTTTATATCAAATAATCCTGCTCATTCCTTCCCACCTATAAGGTTTTTAATCAACAAGCGCCCATGTACAGCCAAGGCTTCGGTGCCAGGCAGGAGCAGCCTGGATGGGAGCACACATGTGATTTCTCTTCTTCACAGCACTTTCCTGCAGGACTATATGCTGAAGCATGAGCCTAGATTTTGCCCTTGGTGAAGCATTTAAACAAGGATGAAAAGGGCTTTCTTGGGAATGCAGAGGTCCAGAGCATCCATCGGAGAACACAGCATGGCCTAAAATAGGCCAAATACCCTGAAGATCACCGTTTTTCAGCTCTGCACAACGAGGGGAAGGACTCAGAATGTGTGCAGCCCTGAGACCATCTCAGCTCCACTGCCCTGGCCCTGGCCCTGGCCCTGGTCCAGGTCCCATGCTGAGGCTTCAGGTACCTCCTGCACTAGTATACCTGGGCTGAGCAGTGACAGAGGAATGTATCTCAGGAGGGGGGGGCCCATTCCCCATCTCTTGACCAAGAGGGAAAGGACTCACATGCTTCTGCTGTACTCCAGCTCTCGTGGTGGCACCAGTGTGGGCAAGCTGCGATGATGTTTCTCTGACAGCCCTTGCTGCATGGAAAGGTATGGGATGCAGAAACTATTGGATGCCATTGGACCAGGGAAAGAGAAGGATAAGAAAGGCTATGTGACTGCCTGCATGGTGTCACTGATGGGACTCAGGGAGCAGGGCCAGGATCCCTGTCGTGATTTGCTTTGGCTAGGCAAAGGCTTCCAGGCAGAGTGTGAGAACATCGCAAGTAGC
Source organism: Nothocercus nigrocapillus (assembly GCA_013398345.1). Taxonomy (NCBI): domain Eukaryota; kingdom Metazoa; phylum Chordata; class Aves; order Tinamiformes; family Tinamidae; genus Nothocercus; species Nothocercus nigrocapillus. The sequence continues at coordinate 98,994 of WBNA01000598.1, forward strand.
TCAAACTGGGGAGAAAATGTTTTGTGTGCTCTCCTTGGGGAAGAGGGGAATGGAGGTCACAGCACCAAAATTCTGGTATACCTGTGGGTGCTGCAAACCCTCCCCTGCCCCTTGAATGTGACTCAGCAGGGGGTCTCCAGGTCCTGCTTTCCAAAGGTGTCTGCTCCCTCACGGATATTCCTGCACATGCTCCTCTCTCCATCTCCCTGCTGCACTGGGGATGTCCAGGCACTCTCTGGATGTCTTTGCACCCATCCTATAGGAAGGTGCAAGGACACTGAGGCAGCAGCTCTGGGGGAGAAGTAGGGCCTGCCCGAGAGGTGAAGCCCACGCGTCTCTCTAAGAAGCATTGGCCTGCTCCAAGGAGAGCATGGGCAGCAGTACCTGCAGCTGGGCTCAGAGGTCCCTCTGCAGGACACTGCAGCCCAGCACACTATTGCTGGCCACAGCACGCTGCAGGCAGCACCCTTGGCCAAGGACAGAGGTGGGGGGCCCCACAGAGGCTTTCTGTTCCTTTGCTTGCTTGGTGGATGGCACGGTGTGGACCTCGGAGCCTCAGGCCCAGCTGGAGTCAAGAGCAGAGCTCATCTTAGGATCTACGGCAAGGCAGTTGTCCGCCCCAGCATCAGGCCATGCTCACATGCTTAAAGTGATGCCAAGCCCAGGAATGGATCCCATTTCCCTGGGGCTGGGACTTAGTGGCTCAACCGTGAATTACGCTGCTACTTCAGCTCCCAAGGAACCGGATGGTCCCTGCAGAGCTGCCTTATAAATGCTGACAACTGTTCTCTCCAAGAAGGCGGCTCTGCTGCTCCCTGTGCCGTGCGGACAGCTCTTCCTGCCTATGGATGCGGAGCACAGGTAAAGCGGGTGATGGTGCCTGATCTCTGGCTGCATTTCAGCCTCTGACCACTGTGGTGCAGTCATTGATGTGGTGTGACCGTGGGATCCGTGATTTCCCGGCAATATTTAGTGGAAGCTGTGTGTACTTGTTGGTATCAAGGAGGGCAAGATCTGAGCTATGGAGAGAAAACTACATGTGTATTTTTGTGCTCAGCACTAAAGGAGTCTCCAGTCCAGCAGACGACATTGTACCAAGAAGCAGAGGTGGGGAAGCAATTACCAGAAAAATGTACATGAGAAAAATATATATTTTTAGCATGAAGAGCGCTTGGATGAGTGAGGGAAGGAGCCCATGGCGCCTCCTCAAGGGGACGTGGCTGGCGCAGGAAGGGATGAGGGCAGCGCAGGCAGGAGCAAACTCAAGTGGGAAATAGCGTGAGGTCTGGACCTCTGAAGGAGGAGGTCTGGAAATGATCATTGTGGGAGGAACGGGGCCAATAGTGGGTGTTTCTGCTTCAGAGCTGAGCTGGTGGGTGGTCAGGCCTGCGTGACAGCAGCTTACTCTCTGCAAATGTGTGAGTCCCAGGAGAGAGTCTCCGCTCCCAGATTTCGGTGAGCACCTGGCCACATCTAAAGCCCAGGCTGCAATGAGGCCAGGGGCACCGCGTACCTGCCCACCTCGGTCCCACACCAGCCTTGAGATGAAGTCCCTGGGCAAATACCCCATTCTCAGAAAAAGTCCTTCCACTACCTCCTTTAACATTATTTCTCTCATTTGTCTTCACCCAAAGGATGACATTTAGTTA
>WBNA01000598.1:112374-147063 GCA_013398345.1 Nothocercus nigrocapillus
CTGTGAAATACAGCCTGGGGAAGAATCTCAGGGCTAGGCAATGCTTAAGCAAAAGCAGAGATGTAACAACTTACCAGCAGGATGGGACTTGAAGAAAATGGCCATGAGCAATCGTGTAAAAATAAAACCCTAAAACTTTTTTTTCAAGACATTTGGTGGTCCTGTCTCTTTCTTCTACTATTGAAGCTTGGAATCAATAACCAAGGTTGCATGTTGGGCCCCACAGTAGCTTAGAGCATTGGGTCCTGTGAGCACATTTTGGAGTCCATGGGGATCAACATTACAGGCTGGGACAGAGCAGGGCTGTCCTGGGGAGCTGCTGGGACCTCCACATTGGACACAGCAGTCACAGGCTGGTAGCCACTCCCAAAGAGACCAGTGCAGAAGAAGGGGCCCAAAAGTGGCGTCAGGCTCACGGTCCTGCCAGTGAGTTCAGAGATACTCTAGCTCACTGCCTTGCAGATGATTGCAAGATCCTTCTCCAACCCAAGTCACTTCAATACCATTTTCACGACCCACATAGCTATCTGAAACCCTCCTGTACCCATAATCGTGGTTATAGCAAGGTGAGCCAATGATGGATCCGTTTCTCATGTCTTGCATTGAGCTGATACAGCAGTGGAGCATTGCTTCTACATATTTGAGATTAAAGCGTTGAGAGAAATTATTTGTCATGCAGCATGAGATTTTCCCATGGGACTTTTCAACACAGGAGGTGTCCTAAGTTGAACATAGATGGTCAGCTGAGGGGGGGGGATCTTGCCGGGTATTGCTCTGATCTTGAAAGAAAATTATAAAATCCCTGTTGACAAAATCTGCACAAGGCACAAGCTTTGGTGGGAGGGTAAACAATGGGGACAAAATATAGTGCAGCTGTGGCAAGGCTACAGCGAGCACACAGCTTCAGCCTTGAGAAACTCCTGGGAAGTTCCCCACTGTCAGATCCAAGTGGTTGTGCTTCCTTGAAATCAGTACGAAGGTGGAGAGCACTTGGAGGGAGTCACAACAATGTGAGGACTGGAAAACATAGTTTATGTTGAAAGACTCAAATAACGGGCAATTCTATCTAAGAATAGGTTAGGTGGTGACTCATCTGCAGGCTGCACACATTACCTAGGCAAAAAGTGGTGGCTGAGTTGGCAGTCACAGATATAACTAAATGTCATCCTTTGGGTGAAGACAAATGAGAGAAATAATGTTAAAGGAGGTAGTGGAAGGACTTTTTCTGAGAATGGGGTATTTGCCCAGGGACTTCATCTCAAGGCTGGTGTGGGACCGAGGTGGGCAGGTACGCGGTGCCCCTGGCCTCATTGCAGCCTGGGCTTTAGATGTGGCCAGGTGCTCACCGAAATCTGGGAGCGGAGACTCTCTCCTGGGACTCACACATTTGCAGAGAGTAAGCTGCTGTCACGCAGGCCTGACCACCCACCAGCTCAGCTCTGAAGCAGAAACACCCACTATTGGCCCCGTTCCTCCCACAATGATCATTTCCAGACCTCCTCCTTCAGAGGTCCAGACCTCACGCTATTTCCCACTTGAGTTTGCTCCTGCCTGCGCTGCCCTCATCCCTTCCTGCGCCAGCCACGTCCCCTTGAGGAGGCGCCATGGGCTCCTTCCCTCACTCATCTAAGCGCTCTTCATGCTAAAAATATATATTTTTCTCATGTACATTTTTCTGGTAATTGCTTCCCCACCTCTGCTTCTTGGTACAATGTCGTCTGCTGGACTGGAGACTCCTTTAGTGCTGAGCACAAAAATACACATGTAGTTTTCTCTCCATAGCTCAGATCTTGCCCTCCTTGATACCAACAAGTACACACAGCTTCCACTAAATATTGCCGGGAAATCACGGATCCCACGGTCACACCACATCAATGACTGCACCACAGTGGTCAGAGGCTGAAATGCAGCCAGAGATCAGGCACCATCACCCGCTTTACCTGTGCTCCGCATCCATAGGCAGGAAGAGCTGTCCGCACGGCACAGGGAGCAGCAGAGCCGCCTTCTTGGAGAGAACAGTTGTCAGCATTTATAAGGCAGCTCTGCAGGGACCATCCGGTTCCTTGGGAGCTGAAGTAGCAGCGTAATTCACGGTTGAGCCGCTAAGTCCCAGCCCCAGGGAAATGGGATCCATTCCTGGGCTTGGCATCACTTTAAGCATGTGAGCATGGCCTGATGCTGGGGAGGACAACTGCCTTGCTGTAGATCCTAAGATGAGCTCTGCTCTTGACTCCAGCTGGGCCTGAGGCTCCGAGGTCCACACCGTGCCATCCACCAAGCAAGCAAAGGAACAGAAAGCCTCTGTGGGGCTCCCCACCTCTGTCCTTGGCCAAGGGTGCTGCCTGCAGCGTGCTGTGGCCAGCAATAGTGTGCTGGGCTGCAGTGTCCTGCAGAGGGACCTCTGAGCCCAGCTGCAGGTACTGCTGCCCATGCTCTCCTTGGAGCAGGCCAATGCTTCTTAGAGAGACGCGTGGGCTTCACCTCTCGGGCAGGCCCTACTTCTCCCCCAGAGCTGCTGCCTCAGTGTCCTTGCACCTTCCTATAGGATGGGTGCAAAGACATCCAGAGAGTGCCTGGACATCCCCAGTGCAGCAGGGAGATGGAGGGAGAAGCATGTGCAGGAATATCCGTGAGGGAGCAGACACCTTTGGAAAACAGGACCTGGAGACCCCCTGCTGAGTCACATTCAAGGGGCAGGGGAGGGTTTGCAGCACCCACAGGTATACCAGAATTTTGATGGTGTGACCTCAGTTCCCCTCTTCCCCAAGGAGAGCACACAAAACGTTTTCTCCACGGTTTGAGCTACTTGCGATGTTCTCACGCTCTGCCTGGAAGCCTTTGCCTAGCCAAAGCAAATCAGGACAGGGATCCTGGCCCTCCTCCCTGAGTCCGATCAGTGACACCATGCAGGCAGTCACATAGCCTTTCTTATCCTTCTCTTTCCCTGGTCCAACGGCATCCAATAGTTTCTGCATCCCATACCTTTCCATGCAGCAAGTGCTGTCAGAGGAACATCATCGCAGCTTGACCACACTGGTGCCACCACAAGAGCTGGTGCAGCTGCTGGAGCACAGCAGAAGCATGTGAGTCCTTTCCCTCTTGGTCAAGAGATGGGGAATGGGCCCCCCCCTCCTGAGATACATTCCTCTGTCACTGCTCAGCTCTGGTATACTAGTGCAGGAGGTACCTGAAGCCTCAGCATGGGACCTGGGCCAGGGCCAGGGCAGTGGAGCTCAGATGCTCTCAGTGCTGCACACATAGACCCACTGAATCACAAAAGAGCTGAGGTTGGGAAGTACCTCCGGAGTCCACCTGGTAAAGCCCTTCCTCAGAGCAGGGCCATCCTGAGCAGGACTGCCAGGACCATGCCCACTCCAGGTTTGGATATATCCGAGGATGGAAACACCATCATCTCTGTGGGAACCTGTTCCAGGGCTCAACCACTCTCACAGTCAAGCAGTGCTTTCTTGTGCTTCAGTAGAATTTCCCGGGGCCCAGTTGCACCTCTAAGTGCCAGAACCACAGCCATGAGAGGCAGCTCAGGCCTCCAGGACAACAACTGACTCAGATCTATAGAATGAGGATGTTTTCCACTTTTACTGGGGCTTGAACTAGGAGAGCACAGATACGGAGAGGTATATACCTAGCTTGCCTATATCTGAAGAGGGAGCCTTAGGCTCTCTGGTTTTGTTTGCATTAGGATGGGGGATTCTGTACTGTCCACTGATGGCTCAGGGAGGTGCCTGGGGGACTAGCAGCAGCTCTGTCTCAGGTGCATGGGAAATGTTAGCTCTAGCTCATAGAAGTCTCCTATTTCTGTTAGCTCGGAGTAAGCTAGTTTCAGCACAGAGCTTGTAACAGCTGTGGGCAGGAGACATAGAGCGTAGGGTAGATGTGTTGGCTCTACAGCCGCTAAGGGCTTGTAGCTGAGGAGCCTAGCTGATACACACAGAACACAGTGCCCTGATGCTCTCCTACTCACAGTTTAAGCACTCCTGTGGCAACTAGAAGAATTTAAGTGCAGATTCTTGCACTGCTTCAGAGGCTTCATCCCCTTGGAGGTTGCTCAGGGAGTGGACAACTCTGTGCTGGTGAGCCTCTCCTTGAAAAGCTACAGTATTCGCAGGGCTGGGGCATAAGTCCCTTGCTTCATGACTGAGTCTTTCCTCTGGACTGGAAAATCCTGTTGCTAGACCCTGCTTTGATGGAGTTTTAGTATTTTAAGAAAAATGGGCTATTTTTCTGGAGGACACTGAGAGCCTAGGGGAAGGACTTCCACATATTTGCCGTTGTACTGCCCTGGGTAGGAACTCACCCTTCCTGCAGAGCTCTCAGGAGAGGGCTGCTCTGCATGTCTGCAGCAGAAATAGCTGTGCTGCGAGGAGTTTTGTTGTGCTGGGATTTCCAGGGGCTGCAGTCATGTAGCTCATCCCCTTCCCCTGCTCCCAGACCGTTCAGGCTCCTCTTGATTTCTAGAGTTCATGGGCAACCCACAAGTACCCCAGCAGACCACCATAGACCCTCAGGCTGCTGTGCCCTGCTGTGCATCACTGCTTTTCTACAGGCTTCTGAAGGGCAGAGCTAACTCTTGACATACACATATTTAGGATTAAAAAAAACAGGTTTTTATCTCCTTGCATTGTGTTTCCACAGTGTTTGGCATTCATGTGGCAGAGAGGGACAGGAGAAATTATGAGATTTGGGTTTGTTAATGAAAAGCTTTATTAAGGAGACAACCATTCCTAGAATCTCTGCTTGATTGCGTGTGAAGCTCGTGTCTGCTCCTGCTTGTCACTCCTTTGTCATTTAATTAATTGGCAGATGTAGTCAGCTGATATTCCTTAATGAACTAGTCAGGAGAAAGGGATGTGATCCTAAAAGCATGAAAATATGAAACAGATATTCAAAATCATGCAATTGCCTGAGAAATTGGGAAATGGCTAGTTTGGAGCTTCAGAGAAAATAAATGCTTTGTGATTCTTGTATGTGCTTTTGTTATTCTGACCGATTTGGAACCCTCATCTCTGACTGACATATCTGGCAAATAAAAGGTGACTGAGAGAAAAATCTGAGTATGTCTAATTGTCAGCACAGAGGGGAAAGGTGATTGAGGGGAGGTAACAATTAGCACAGTTACTGATGAAGCCATGACCTGGCTGCAGGGAAGGTACAGGCTGCTGCACCATTGAACAATGCCAGCATTTACCACTTTGGGACAAACCTATTTGTCAAAAGCCAAGTACTTGTTTGGGAATGTTATAAATGACTGCTCCTTCCCATGTCAGCACGGAGCAGTCAGGAGCTTCTCTAAGTGGCCGCACTCGTGTGGTTGAGGATGTGTCTACCTGCCCGACCTTCCTCACTCCTGGGACTTGTGCACGATTGGCCAAATACAGCTGAGCTGGACTGGAGCACGAAGCTTTTGGGATGTTTCCACAAGCTTCATAAGAACCAGCAGCGAGGAGAAGTGAAACACTGCAGTGTTCCCACTCTTGTCCTGTTGGGGTCAAAGCAGCCCACATGCCCTTGACCTGATGCTCACTGGGTGTACAAGGTTCCCCCTCCGTGTCTCCCCCAGAACCCTGTGCCTGTGGACTGGTATCTTGAAACAGCGACCTAAATGGGCTTAAGTACCTGTTGCTAAGACCTGTTTCCCCCATTTTCCTGTTACATCTGTATTGTTATTTAGTACCCAACCAGAAGCAAACCTCTTTGGGAGCTCTCATGCCTACTGACAAGCCTTGCTGTAAACCCTGTTTTAGGAGGGGCCTCAAGAAAACATGAGCCTGCTCTTTTCCATCCTTGCCTATGGCAAGGACATGGCACTAGAGAGCAGGCAGAGGGCAACAACCCGCAGCAAAGAGTGGGTACATGCATTCCCCTTCATCATGGCTTAGAGGCCACCAGGAGAGAGGACCGATCGCCTCCAAGCACAGGAAGAGGTCGTGGAATCTCCTTCTCTGGAGATCTTCAAAACCTGCCTGGATGCCACCCTATGCCATGTTCTCTAGGTGTCCATGCTTGAGCAAGAGGGTTGGACTAGATGATCTCTCGAGGTCCCTTCCGACCTTAGCCATTCTGTGATTATGTGGTTCTGTGAAGAGACAATCCCCTCCAGGCCAAGCTGGTGAGGATGGTCTGGGAGTCCATAGGATATAATTCCTTTAACAGGTGTGGGGCAGTAAACTCGAGCAAGAAAAGAGAAATGAGTAGTCAGGATAAAAATATCTTCTTACCAGCAAAGCTGTTTGAAAAAACTGCTGTCTATAAGCTTAGTGTTCTTCCAGTGGTCTTTGCCTGCGAAACCTCAGGAGTATCCGCCGCCGGATCTGCTTAGTTTTCACACTGTACACGATGGGATTCATCACTGGGGGCACCAACACATAGATGTCAGCCATGAAGACATGCACCAGGGGAGAGGCATGTTTCCCAAACCGGTGGATCATGGAAATGCCAATCATGGGGATGTAGAAGATCAGGACAGCACAGATGTGAGAGACACAGGTGTTGAGGGCCTTGAGGCGCTCATCTCGGGAGGCAATGCCCAGCACCGTGCTGATGATCAAAATGTAGGACAGCACAATGAGCACAGAGTCCAGGCCCATGGTGGAGACAACAACAAAGAGCCCAAGGATGCTGTTGACCCTCCTGTCAGAGCAGGACAGTTTCATGACATCCTGGTGCAGGCAGAAGGAGTGAGAGAGGACATTGGGAAGGCAGAACTGCAGCCGACGGAGAAGAATGGGAGTAGGCATTACCATAAAAACACTCCTTACTGCAAATGCCAGCCCTGTCCTGAGGACAGTGGAGTCTGTCAGGATGGAGGTGTATCTGAGGGGCTGTTGGATGGCCACAAAGCGATCAAAGGCCATGGTCAGCAGCACGGCTGACTCCATGAGGGAGAACGTGTGGATGAAGTAGAGCTGGGCGATGCAGGCATTGACCTTCACCTCCCGGGAGTTGAAGAGGAAGATGCTCAGCATTGTGGGCATGGTGGACACTGAGAGGCCCAGGTCAGAGAGGGCTAACATGCTCAGGAAATAGTACATGGGTTGGTGGAGGCTTGTCTCTGTGTGGATGATGAAGAGGATGGTGCAGTTCCCCAGAACAGCAACCATGTACATGGTGCACAGTGGTATAGTGAACCAGGACTGGACATTTTCTAGCCCAGGGATGCCCGTCAGGAGGAACACATCTGGGCTCTCCACAGTCTGGTTGGGAAGCATCACGATACGACACTGATGCTGTCACCTGTGTGCCCTAGGGCTAAAAGCAGTCGAGTTATTTGAAAGCAGCACGGATGTCAAAGACCGTGTCTGTGCCCCAGCCAAAAGCCCTCCTGGCAGCCACAGAGATGTATCAAGATGTGCTCCTTGCTGAGACCATCCCCAAAGCTGACAGTATAGGAAGAGGGGCAGGACAGAACAACCAGCAGAGCACCACATCAAGGAAGAAGCTTTCAGGCAGTCCAAGGAAGAGATGCCTGTCCAGTAACAGGACTGATAGACCTACCTGGGAAGTTGTTCCATGTGTCCTGGGAAATGGTGGGTCCTGAGTGCAGGTGGGAGACCCTGCAAAGACCTTGTTGGCTAGGACCAGCCAGAGGAGGGCGTGACAGAAAGGGACAAGGGAATCTCAGTCCATGCAGTGTGAGAAACCCTTGAGATGGGAAAACTTGTGTTTCATCCTAAGGCAGAACCAAATCAAACTTGACCCAAGGCAGCCCGGAGGTACTGCTCCCCCGGATGAGCTCAAATAGGAGCTCACTGTGGCTGGCTCAGCCCCACAGGGCAGACCAGGCTCCCTGGGTCTGTAGTGACATGGCTCTCCAGAACCATGAGAGACCCAGGCATCTTGCCTCCATGGAAGCCAATGTGTACAAGCCCACCGTCCAGCCCTCTCCACCCTCAGCCGAGATGCTCACTCACCACCGCCATGTGTGAGGGGGACTCACAACTGAGAGTCTCTGCCTGCTGGGCTTCCATGCCCATCCCAGGTGCCTGCCAGGCTCACTCCACCTCTGTGTTTATATGGGATCTTGGCAACACTCTCCTGGGTCCCCGAGCAGTGGGAAAATGTCTGCCACAAGACACTTCTGCGTGCAGCTGTGCCTCCATGGATGGTGGAACTGCATGCTGGAGCAGAGCCTATGCCCAACATCTGCAATGCTCCTCCAGTGTACAGCAACAAGGTCCCTACTCCATGACCTGGCTTCAATGTGAGTCCATCCAAGCCCTGCAATGGCACCATCTCCAGGGTGGTGAGCTCACACTGAATGCTGCTGAATGCTGCACATGCCAGGAGCATAAAACAAGTTTAGAGAAAGCATTAGGAACGCTCACGATGATTGGAGCTGTTGGTGGCTGTTAAACAAGGTGGTGTGAGTGTCATCTGCCATTCTGTAGGTCCCTAGATGGGTGACAGGTTTCTTGGTATTTTATTGGTATCTATCTGGAAGCAGTTGTTGGGCAGGTTGGGCCAACCAGGCTGGTTGGGCAGAGCCCAAATTTTGGACTGGAAGGAGACACCAAAGCACTAGATGTTGTGTGTGCTGTTCAGGCTCACTTTCTGCAGAGCTTCATCTTCCTTGCACTGAGTTGTGGTATCTCCTGCTGTAGCCCATGCAGCAGTCTCTCCTGTTTTGTGAATGAAGATTCTTTTGAGTGTGAGCAAGTGACATTCATGCACTGCAGATGCAGCACTTAGCAAACACTTCAGTGCCTCTAAAGCTGAAATGATCCTGAGAGAGCCAAATAAAAGAACAATCAGGAAAATGAAGCCAGTTGTCAGGGACTTTGTATAAATTTTATGGAGCCTATTCCCAGGTTTCTTGTGCCTTAAAATGTGGGATTTTGTGGGCAGGACATCAGAGCCAAAAGCAGCAGCACTCCAGCAGTCAATTAGCATGAGCTGGGTGTCCAGGTCCAGCTGACGCTGGTGTCATGGGGTTCCCTATGACTCCCTATGAACGAGATGCAGACTATTTCAACTTTCCAAATTCTCTTGAAAATATAACCCATGTTATTGTTCGAAAGAGACCTTTAAAGCACTGCAGTTCCTTGCCTATGATCCTGCTCAGACCATACAGCTCTATAGCCTGGTTTAATGGCTGACTACTGAACAGGGAAGGGCGTGAAATGTTTCAATAAAAACAAACCACAAATCTGAATGAAATTTTATTCAGAAATAGACCTATACTCAGATGTGATGATTGTGTCTCCCTTTGGGAACTCATCATTTCAGGTAGTTGATGTCCCAGATCCCATAACTCCTGCTAACGTCTTACTGCCGTCCTGCTAGTCATGGGACTGGACGTCCTCCTCACCTGTGCCTCCAGTGCCCTCATCCTCAGGGCCATCTTGCAGCTGCTGTTTTGGAAGGAGAGGTGCAAGGTGCTCAGCACCTGTGTTTCCCATATATATGCAGTCCTGGGGACTGCCTGACCAAAGAGCACCTAGACCAGGCAGGCATCAAAGTCGATCTCCTTTAGGCTCAGTCAGAAGCTGCATGAGCTGCATGAGGCAGCACTCCAGCAGGCAATTAGCATGAGCTGGGTGTCCAGGTCCAGCTGACACTGGTGTCATGGAGTTCCCCATGAGGTGCAGGCTAGTTCAGCTTCTCAAATTCTCCTGAAAATCTAACCTATGTCATTGTTTGAAAGAGGCCTTAAAGCACTGCCATTCCTTGCCTATTAACCTGCTCAGACCATACAGCTCAACAGGCAGGGATAATGGCTAACTGCTAAATTGGGAAGGGCATAAGATCTTTTATTAAAAACAAATCTCAATGAAATTTTATTCAGAAATAAAGATATACTCCTCATCCCCACACTGAGGACAGAGACTTCATTCCTATTGTTTTGATATGCACCATATTGTCTTAGCTCTTGGCAGGATCTCAATCCCTATCACATTATCAGGCTGTCACAGTGTGTCTCCTTTTTTTGCGTGTGTTCTCTGATTATAATCTGGAGAATGATTTTGGAAGGATTTTTTTTCATCAGAGTGTACAAATTCTAAGTGCATATTTATGCAAAGTGTATTTATAGAAGCAGATATTTGCAGCAGAACTCTGATGTTCAGCTGTGATTCCCTCAATTAGTAACCAGTTAGCTCAGAATTTGCACAGCAGAAAGCAAGAAAATATTCTTTGACTCAGAATATTTGTGGGAAGGAAATTAGAAATTCAGGAAATCCATTTTCTGATAATACACTTATGGCAAAGCCCATGGCTGCTCTTCTCCCCCAATAATCCCAGCCCTCCAATCCCTTGCTTCAGGTTCTACCAACATCTCAATTAGGTGTTTGGGATATTTTTGCTCCCAGTGCAGCTGGAAAGGGGATGCTACAGCTACAAATTAACTAGTAAAATTCACCAGACTTAGTTTCTGTGTGGTATAAATTTGTTAGACAGCATCTTTTTGTGTGTATGTAAACTATGCAGAACGACATATTTCTTTTCCTGAGTCTTGATAGAAATAAGGGAAGCAGCTACATTAACTCAATAGAAATATCATGGATTTCATTCTTTTGTTCCATGAGCAGGCTGGCACATGAGTAAATTAGGGGATAGAAATTACTGGATCAGAAGCATTACCACCAAAAAGACAGAGAAAAGAAAAAAAAAAAACACCCTAAGATATGCAGATGAGTACCTGAATGAGAATCCCTATAGCCCAAAAGCTCAAATCACAAACTTTTCAATTCTTGAACAGAGGTAGCTAAAAAGCTCTTCAGAAACAAAAAATTCGGAAGTCCAGGGCAGCCCAGAGCTGACCTGTGAGTGCTGTCAGGTCAAGAAGAGACAGAGTTTCCTCATAAATCACAGAGGCTCCAAAGGACCACCATGACCTTCCCATCAGAGCAGAGGAGCACTTGGATGAAATCTTGTTGTGCAGAATATTTTCTGCTTTGCTTCTTGCCCAGCCTAAGTTCCATGAGCTGAGTGGACATCCCCCAACCAAACAGCTTCATAGCACTTTCCCAAATCTGCTTGGCCTTCACCCCACAGCCAATGGGGTTCGGTATAAGGGACGAGGAAGAAGTAGTACCAGATAGAGGCTGGCCATGGTGAGATGGATGTCAGGGTGATGCTATGATCCCCCACAAAAACAGGGTGCTGGAGATGGCAATAGCACAGATATGAGCTCCCATCAGTACAATGACATCAAAGTTGAATACTCCAATTTTTTTTCCAGTTCTACATTGGCTGATCTCCAGATTTAGCACCCTTGTCAGTCTGTCAGGCAGGATTCATTCCTGCCTGTAGGCAGCAATAAGGGAAAATAGGACCATTTTTAGCATATATGTACAATTATCTCACAGTTATGGGGGGAGAAGAGACCAGAGGCATTTCAAGTGGAGATTGTGCCTGCTGTATGATTCCCAGGCTGTCCCAGCCTGACATTGGTGACCCCCTTGGTGGCCCCCACTAACCATTTCTAAGAGACAAGGCTCTCTGGCTTATTTCTCTCTGCTCCAGGACCCACATTCAGAAGTTTGTTGATAGAGTTGTCAGTGATAAAATGGTCAAGGCAGAGCTGAGGACCGGACACAAGACCAATTTTTGGTGAGCCCTGCAGCACAGCTGGATCTTCTGGTTCCTGCAGTGGATGTCAGATAGGATGTCCATAGCGTAGCAGGGATGGTGGGGCCTGTTCAGGAGCAAAGTGTCTGGAGAAGCTTCAGGAGAGCCCTACATCATTCCGGGGTCTACCTGACAGGAAGCCACAGCTCAACTTGGAGCAGCAGCAGATGATATCCAGCACTTAGAGCCTCTTGCGAGAAAAGACAATGCGCACTCGCTCACGGATCTGTTTGGTTTTGATGCCATACACTATAGGATTCATCACAGGAGGGAGGAGGAGGTACAGATTGGCCATCAAGATGTGCACATGAGGGGCGATGCAGTGACCAAACCTGTGGATTACCGATGAGAGAATCGCAGGGATGTAGAAGACCAGGATGGCACAGATGTGGTCAAGACAGGTGCCAAATGCCTTCAGTTTCTCCTCTCTGGTTGCCAGGCTAAACACGGTCCTCAGGATCCTCACGTAGGAATGCCCAATGGACAGCAGATCCAATCCCCCAATGAAGAAAGTCACTAGGATCCCATAGATATTGTTGACCCTGGTGTCAGCGCAGGCCAGCTTCACCACGGCCATGTGCTCACAGTAGCAGTGGGAGATGACGTGAGAGCCGCAATAGGGCAGGCGGCGGAGCAGGAAGGGCAGGGGCAGCATGAGCCCCAATGCCCTGAGCAGAGCCAAGAGCCCAATCTTCACTATCAGGGAGCTGGTCAGGATGGAGTTGTATCGCAGCGGGTTGCACACAGCAACGTACCTGTCAAAAGCCATGGCCAGCAGCACTGCCGACTCTATGATGCAGAAGGAGTGAAGGAGAAACATCTGCACGAGGCAGGCCTTGAAGGGGATCGCCTGCGCGTTGAACCAGAAGATGCTCAGCATCTTGGGCATGGTGGTGAGGGACAGCACCAAGTCAGTGACAGCCAGCATGGAAAGGAAATAAAACATGGGCTTGTGGAGAGAGGGCTCTGTCTTTATCACATACAAGAGGGTGCTGTTCCCCAGAAGGGCAATGGCAAACGCTGTGCTGAAGGGGATGGAAATCCAGCAGTGCATCGCTTCCAGCCCAGGGATGCCCGTCAGGAAAAACAGCGCTGGGGTGGTGTTGCTGGCAGCAGAGAAGTTGGCATGGAGAGCCATCCTGGCTGAACTTCACCTTAAGGTCTTTCTTTTCAATGAAACATAATAGAAAGAGCCATTAGACTTTGTAAAACATACTCTTTTGTGCTGCTTTCACTGTGAATCCCTTGTAATGTGTGCTGTTGCCTGTATGATATGTTGCTCTGCCTATCATGATAAGGCCCCTGTGTGGAGATAATCAAAACCAAAGTGAAGTGAAATAAAATATAAAGTATGATCACCATTGCTGATATGTAAAATTCCTCCAGGCTTTCTAATTTGGAATATACATATATGTATATAAATGCTAATAAACAGAATGTGAAATCTCTCTTCAGATCCACATGCTGAAAATAAGATGCGATGCATCATCAGAAGAGAATTTCCCAGAGATGACAGAAATGTTCCTTTAGTTTCACTTCTCTAATTAGCAGCTAGTCATGCATTTAGAAAAATGGACTTGTTCAACCCCATATTTCTAAGGCTGACCGAGGAGTTATTGACTGGATTCTCCAGCATGGCTAAGTCAATGAGTTGATATGATGAGAAAAGAGTCTTCTATCCTTAAAGTCTGTGGTTGTGTGATTGTTTCAGAGTTTATGGCCATCCCCCTGCATCTGGCTTTCAGGGCCTGAACTGCTTCCCATGCCCTTCCCTGCAGTAGACCTGGCACTTTCACTTGTTCTTGCCTTGCAGCACAGAACACTGTACCAGGCTATAGCTCATGCCCATGCTCATGCCCATGCCCACTGCTGAGGCAACCGAGAAAGTGTGTGAAGCAATAACCTTTGCAGCCCATTTCTGGCTGTTTATTTTCATGAGCTCCATCTGGAGGATTCATTGCTGAGCCTTGTTGAATTATCGTGTCTTGATATCAGCTGAGCCCATAACTTTGCATGCATTGCCCAAGATTATCCCCCAGTGCAGTAAGAGCCAGATGTACCCTCATGGCATCTCTGCAAGGAGCTTGAAGAAAGGTCTGGATCTTCTTTAGGCCACTGGTGCTACCAGGGCTTCCTAAGGACATCTTCTCTAAGGAGAGGTGTGAGGGCTGTTGGTGAGGGTCTCATTGGTAATTAAGTGTGCAGTGAGAGCCGCTGGGGAAGATCTGGTGAGGAGACAGTGACTGGCAGAGTACAGGGTAGCAGGCCCACTGATCAAATTCCCACCAGGGCCAGGCAGACATATCCCATTTTGTTAACATCCAGCTGCTTCATAGCAATAGTTTCTCAAGATTAGTGCAGCTGAGATAAAGAAATAGTTGTAGCAGATTTAAGGGGCTTTTATTAGCAAGAAGTTGAGTCGTGCTTGGGCATCTGACCCATGTGTCCAACCCAGGCTTCCAGCAGCCTCCCATCGACAACCCTTCCACATGGATCCCGGGGCTCCCCATCCAGTTTGCAGTGCAAGTCCTTTATTAAACCCATTCCATTTAACCCCTTATGAACTCACTTATTGAGTGTGTCTTTCCCTTCGTATCCAACCATCTCCTGCCCACCTTGAGGTCACCT
Source organism: Nothocercus nigrocapillus (assembly GCA_013398345.1). Classification (NCBI taxonomy): domain Eukaryota; kingdom Metazoa; phylum Chordata; class Aves; order Tinamiformes; family Tinamidae; genus Nothocercus; species Nothocercus nigrocapillus. The sequence continues at coordinate 126,589 of WBNA01000598.1, forward strand.
TTGGCATAGTGGGCAGGATAACGCTGTAGAGATGTCTCTTTGGGGGCAAAAAGACAGGAGGGAGGTGAAGAAGCCCCGCTCCGAGGTGGCACCCATAGCTCTCAAGCTGATGGGGCAGGTCACCCCAGCAGCATGGCTGGAGCTAAGGAGTGAATGGGGCTATACCCAGAGCGGCTCATGGAGCTTTTTTCCCAGCTCTGGCTGGAAAAGCCTGGGCTGGTGGCACAACAGGCAGCAGGAGATGTGGGATGGTTCCTGCTGACTGAGCTCCATACATTGGATGAGGTGAAGTGCGCTGTTGGAAAGAGACCTTGAAGCTACCAAGGAGGCTCACCAACTGTCCTGAGAGGTTGCAACTACAACCATGGATCAAGTCAAGGAGCCAGAGCAGGGGTGTGCCATTTTGGCTCCCACATTGCAAATCACTGACGGCAAAAAAGGGGGCAGCAAGATGTCCATCCAGTGGTGCTGGGCGGGGTGGTGCAAAAGCGGATTGGTATCTGGAAACTTGGGATGGCAATGTCTGGGATCCTGATGAGCCCCCAGCTCAGAATCAGACACAGTGGATCAGAGGAGGCAGGAATGATGGGGCAGAGGCAGTTTATTTTCCTAGAGAGGAGCTTGGCAGGATGGGGGCTCTGTCCCAGGACCACAGCCTGTGCTATGCTCTCTGCACCCTGCAACAGCAAAGACAAAGAGCTTTCCCCTCCCTACTGCAGTGTGTGCTGGGCACAGCACTGCCTGCCACGGGCATCGGTGATAGGCTCATCACAGCAGGGGTAAACTGGCTGCAGGAACTAGGAATACAATCTGGAACTTACTCCTCCAAGTTTACCGGAGCAGATTAGATCCCAATGAGCAAAACGATATGGACTAAGTTTCTGCAAACCTTCCCATCTCAAAGTGATGAACCTGCCTGTGAACCCTGGAGGGGCAGGCACAGTGCAGGGAGTGGCATCGCTGCAGGCTGTTAGGAGGGGCATCCTCTGCTAGCAGGCATGGAAGTCGGGAAGCAGGAGGGTAGATGTGAAATGGGAAGCAAGGGCAAGAAATGCATGGCACTGTGTTGCACAACCTTCTGCAAGTCAGCAAGGATGCATTTGTGATTAAGCAGGACTCTTGGTAAGAGCCAGCAGCAAAGATATGCCCTCACCAGTGCAGATACCTGCTCTGGTCTGTTGTACACCCATTTCTGCACCACGGCGACTCAGGCTCGCACCATTAAGGCATTAGAAGACTTGATGGGTTTATGGTTCCCTGATGGAAGTCCAAAGTGTTCAGGGCACTGATTTTACAGGGAAAAACATTCAAATTGATAAAAGAAAAAAAAAAAAAAAAAAGAGAGAAAAAAAGAAAAGAAAAAAGGGAGAAAGGAGAAAGGAGAAGAAAAAGACAGGAAAGGAATAGCCCAGATATATCACATACCAAACCATTTGCAAAGGACAGGATTGATGGAGTGAATGAATGGGCTGCTCAAAGAGCAGCTGCACAAACTGTTCCCTCTTGCTACCCTCATGGCTTGGAGCAAAAGCCTCCTGGAGAGGGGACATGGAGACAGATGTCATTGACTCAGACTATCCTGAGGAGATGAAGGTTGTGATCCATTTGCTGATCCTACCCACTCACCAGACTCCCATCGGGGCCAGTCAGGTATACCCTGTTTTGTCTTGCTGCTTCCCAGGCAGAAGCTACTCAAGGTTAGCACAGCTGAGATAAGGAAATAGTTGTAGCAGATTTAAGAGGCCCTCATGAGCGAGTCCAGTCCTTCTTGGGCACCTGACCCGTGCATCCAACCCGGGCCTCCTGCAGCCTCCCATCAGTGACCGGTCCAGGATCCCAGGGCTCCCCATCCATCTTGTAGTGCAAGTCCTTTATTAAATCCATCCTGTTTAACCCTTTATGAACCTTGAATGTCTCTCTGCTGGCATCCACCCCTGCCTTGCCTGCTTTGGGGTCACAAAGGAAATGGGAAGGGATCATCAAATAGGTGCCTGCTGCTTCTATCGGGGTCTGAAAGCCACGATGCTGCCCCAGGATGCTCCACCATAGCCCTGGGAGGATGAGGGGCAGGCACTGGGTCCCCCATCCAGCTCCCTCCATGGACCAGAGGGCAAGGGAGTCCCACAGCTGGGGGACATCAGGTGGAGGAGGATAGGGATGAAGAGGGAAGAGAGGTGCAGCCAGAACTGCAATGGGAGGCTCTGGAAAATGAGGAGAGGTCAGTGTCCTGGTGCACTTAGTGCACACAGGCATTGTGTCCTTGCTGCAGAAAGGACACAAGTCAGGGGACCTCTGGGACTATCCTGTCACTACACCCATGGCCACCTCTCCTTGAGGGAGCTCAGGTATGGTCACTCCATTGGTGGTGGGCACAGGAGGGACCCTGCAGTAGCAGCCTGGAAAGGAGCTCTGCGGGGCCACAGACCTTCCCAGCGATCTTGCCCAAGGCAGGAGAGGCGTGTGAATTCAGGACACCTCCTTTTCCAGAACAAATGTGTAAGGATGCAGCAGGCAGGGCCAAGCAGTCCTGACAGCCTCATCCCGGCATGCCTCTGACACACATCTTTTTGGAGGACCCTGGAGGACCCTGGATGGACTCTGCTGGTTGCATACAGATGTGCAGTTGCAGCTGGAGGGAGGCTGGTTCCCAGCCAAGGTGGGCTGTTGGTTTGCCCAAGCACAAGTTCTTTTACATCCAGGAAGGATAACCTGCCTGCTCCTACCTACAGCCAGCAAGTAGTTGGCTTTAGGGAAGCCTAAAGGTTGGTACTTTTATTCCAACTTGATCTTAGAAGAAGAGGAATTAACAAGATCCTAGTGAAAACTGGGTCACTTGTTTAGCTGTCTAAGTGCAGACACCATCATGTCAGTCTGCAGAATACAATCCCTTGATATTGCTATGCTATAACCCAACATAGGCTCCCAGATTAAACTGAAAATAAAAGCACTTATCAGAAGAACTTAATTTTTATTTTCACCTCACTACAGATCTGGACCTACATGAGGGCTTGTTTCAAACTCTTTTTTTCCCTACTCTCACTCCTCCTCTCGCAGCCCCAAACAGCACAGCAATGCTCATGTGAGCAGATTCTCAGAGAGGACTCACCAGTTTTCTGAAGGAGCTGTGGCTTTGTGACAGCTCTTCTTCTCCAAGGACCTCCAGTCTGCTGAGCAGACTCCAAAGGCTGACCTGCAGCTGCAGGGTTTATAGCTCAGTTGTCTCCAGGGGAAGATTTCACAAATCAGCAGGGAATCTCCGGGTAATTCTCACCCTCCCATGTTGAGTTCCAGAAGAACAACATTAACTCTTGCCTTTTGGAGTTGGAGAAAAATACCAACAGTGCCATGTAGCAGAAAGTGGAGGTAGAACAGCGATTTGCATTCCCTACAAGTTATTTCCTTCGCTAATGACTGTCCCTAATGCAGATTCCCAGATGACTTTCCCTGTCTCCTTTTACAAAACCCAAGCAATTCATCACTGTCACCATCTCTGGGAGACCCATCCAACCATCCCAGGCGCCCAGTACTCCCCAGAATTTATCCTCTAGCTCTATGAGAGGTCTCATCCAAGCTGCCTAGTAGGTCCACATCTGGCTTACTGGGCCATATACTAGGGGGAATCCTGGTGTGAGACTGCAGCTGAGAGGGTCTTCTGAAGATGTCTCTTCAAATATAAATGTTGTGTGCCCACATCAACATGCTCCCCTGCTACAGGACCAGGCTCTGGCCTCTTGTCCCTCGTGGCAAGGTGTCCCCAGTGCAGCTAGCTTGTTGACTGGGTCAGACATTGGAGCAGGAGAGAAGCTGCTGTTTGGCTGCAGGGACTTTGAGATGTGACTCCATGAAATATTTGTGAGACCAGGCCGGACAGCACAGAGAGATAGGTTCCACCACCCACTGTTCTTTGCTGCTGGAAGAGCCACACATTTCCAGGCAGTCCTAGTGTCAGAGGTTAAAAATGGACTGGACACCCAAACTGTATTTTGAGAAACATGAACATAGAGAGCCTAGCTGGTGGGAATGCAACGCTGAAAGCATAGCAAGCCCATGAGGAGGACTGCTAGGACAGCCTTCAAAGAAGGCGACGAAGGAAGTGAAGAACTGTCAAAACAATCCTAACCCAGGGAATTCCACTTAATTAAATTTATTGCCAATTAACATAAACTTTAAATTATTGATTGGAGTATTGAATAAAAAAGACAAGCAATCATTCATGGATCCACCTTTTTTCCCCCTCGTCCGGGGCCAAATTCAATCCAGGGCCTCCCTCCCCACCCTTTCTAGTCTCATTTCCCCATTTTTTCACGCCATATGTCGCTCATTCCCTCCCAATCTCTTCACAGGATCCTGGGGTCACAGGTAGGAGTTTCTGCCTGATGCTCCTTGCTTCTTACTCATTTTCCTTGGCTGCTCCTGGTTTTGTATTGCTCCTTTACTTCAAGTGAGTTGCCTGCGGAAGGGATGAGGCACAAGATAACACAACATAGCCCAGTAGGGTAAAAAGCCTTCAATTGCTCTGAACTTAAAATATTTCACTGATAAAATCTTGGCATCAGAGTTTAGGGGGAAGAGGGCAGGCTACTTTATTTGTAGGCAAAATGCCTGTAAATGTAGTGAGACTCCATACTTACCTTCAAGCTTTCTCCTCCTCTCCTTATCTTCCAGTGTCTGCAGATTTCTGCCAGTTTGGGCTACTCTCTTTTGAAAGACCAATAAAACCAGGGCCAGCACAGCCACATGTCATTGCTCTTTGTGTCATGTTTGCAGCCACCAGAAGGAAAAAGCCAAAAAGCTCTCAGTAGGTCTCACCCCAGGTAAGGGGATGATCTGAGTGGCTTCCTGTCCTCCTGTTCCAGCATTCCTCTCCCTAGATTCCCTGATCACCACCTGTGGCTCCTATTGACCTCCAACCTCAAAGATTTAAATGACAGAGAATAACTAGGTTAGGTCCAGAAGATTACCACCAATTTACAAAGCATTCACTAACATTTGTGAAAGCTTCAAGACCCTAAGGCAAAAGATGGGATATATACACATTCCTGTGAACCTATACAGTTATTTCTTGCCCTAAAAGTTTTGCAAGACATTACTTTCAGACTCAGAGAGAGCTTTTTGCAGACAGGTCTAAGCCACCCAGAGACATGTATGAGCTTGCCAGGAGAACTAGTAGCCCTGACCAGTGGGGCATTTGTCTATGCAAAAAGAAATCTGCCCCCTTTGCAGATCCCCTCTGTTAAAGACCTATTTGACAATGCTTAACACTAAGATACACGCAAACCAAACATCAAGGAGAGGAACACGGTTGTTTACAAACTGCTGCTATTCATGGCTATTCCCTGGGCCAGGCAGCAGTTTCTGCTCTGTGGTGATTATTATCTCTGAAGTCTCAGCTGTGATTGATTAGGGTGAAGAGGTTCCTTAAGAGCTATAAATATTCCATGCGGACCTTTTTCACAGGTTGAGGAGTTGTGTGACAGAGGCAGTATATGAAGGTGATGTAGGTACATCCAGGGTCACCTCCAAAGCATCAGGTGAGCAGGGTGGATTTTTTTTTTTTTTCTCCATTTAATGTGAGTCCAGCAGAGCATTTTTAAATACAGTGGTAATCTTTGAGCTAATTTCAATCACCTCAAACTGAGGTGACTATAAAACAATCTATCCAGAACAGTTACTGTGCAGATCTGCTAATACTGCTAAACGGACTTTATCTCTTACTAGGTTAATAATCTACCTTATTACCTGCTTTACTATGCACTAAGTGGATGCTGTGGTGGAGAGCTGCCAGTTTATACACCTGCAACCTTAATTTACCTCCTTGCATGAGTTAATTACAGCAGTGCTAATTGTTTGGTTGCAAGGTGTTCCTTGGTTAAATAAACCTCAGACAAGCTGTAGGCACCTAGGTGTAGCACCTGGCAGTCCACTCATTTGTGAAGATTTGCAACTGCCTGATCATAACTCTAGTCCTGCCCTTTTCTCCAGTGCAAACCTGAAGAGGATGGCAATCACAGCAAGGAAGGTAATAACCTGTCCTCCTCCCTAACGGAAAGGACAGAAGTCATGACCTCTGAGTGAGGTATAGCCTTGACAACAGGAAAAAAACCACTCTGGAATAGGTGCTTTGGGTATAGGGCTTTTTCAATGGGAGAGCAGGCAGTGCATGCATCTATCATAGAAAACTTTTGATCCTATAATGTGGGAGGGATATGACCTACGTGATTGTCCCAGGTCTCTTAAAACCATGGTTCCATGGTTTTCCATGGTTCTAAGCCATGATGAGTCTATCAAATGTGGTAAATTTAATGACTGCTACTTAGAAGCAGAGGAGCAGAGCTGATAACAAAACAGTGAGGAAAGAGTTAAAAGCTCAGCCTCAAGTGCCAGTAGCTTAGTAGTCAAGGAAGCTTGATCCAGCATTCTTGCAATCAAACACTTCATCTCCTTTTGCACTTTCACTAGCACCTCATTCTCTGAGGGTATTTATGCTGTTTTGCAATTGTTAAAAAATTGTAGTAAGTTTGCAACAAAAACTTATGGGGTGCAGCAAGTTAAGCAAGGGTGACATTGACTACCACAGCTGAGCAAAACTCATAATTTTACAAGTTACTTAACTACTTAAGTGCACAAGATAAAACCACAGTGCCAGCAAAGTATCCTGAAAAAGCTCAGAAGGGCATGAACAGATCTGAAAGTGCTGCTCCCCTTGAGCAGCAAGTCTAACGTGCTGCTCCCACTCATCTGTTGTATGCATACCTCTTAAATAGCCCAGACCACAGCAATCTTCCTGACACAGCACTTCTATGTAGCTGAAGCTGAGAGACGAAGGAACAGCACCCCTGACTACGATGCTCCATGAAGAGCTGCACCACAGCACTAGGGGCACATCCTGATTTCAGGGTCCTGAGGTGTTATGTTAGGTGCTGCAGTTGCAAGGCATGTGAAGAGGAAGAAGCATGAAATACAGAGGAAATAGGATGTAAAATAGATGAAACCACAAGTGCAGCAGGGACATCTTTGCACAATCCAGATAGGGTTGGTGAGAGACTAAGCTAAAGGCAGCTGTTTTCTTTCTTGGGACTTTCTGTGTATTCAGGAAATCAGACCCTGTGAAGGGAACAGGACTAGGATGGTACAGCCAAAGAGCAAACTAAGGCATCAGGAAAAGATGAGTTCAATGCCTGTTGCATAGCAGCTTTTAATAACCTTGATAGTTTTATTATACAAGATGAACTACAAGTAACAGTGCCCAGAACAGAACGTGTTTTTTTAATCCTACAGGATTGTAGGATATCAGATATAATTGCTCTGTCCAGATATGTAACTCTGTCCTGAGACTCCATTGCTGCTGGATGGGCTTGTTCCAGCTGTGGCTCTGAGTCCCTGCTCTGCAATAAGATATAACACTATCTTGATAGCATTTTCATAGTGTTCCCTTTCAGTATATGATCTGAGATTGCAAATAGCAATTACTAGCAACAGATATTGAAATGCCTTTTGGCTTGGGTCACGTGGGGACTCAAAGTTTGGAGGAGAAATTAAATTCCTTTGGGGTCCAGGAAGTCAAGTGTCTGCAAAGCCAAGCAGATGAGGTCTAGCCTCTTGGCATATTCAGGAAAATAAAAGGTGCAAGTACCTGAGAGACTTGCACCTAATGCTCATGCTGCTGACTGTCTAATCTAACTCTTCTGTGCCTCTGTTTTTTTTCTGTAAAACAGAGATGATTCATGCACTTCTCTTTTAGCAAGGACTTGAGGATAAGGATTAAAAAGCCCTGCAGGAAGGTTAGTGCTGGAATGGGACAGCAGGTTGCTCTCTTTCCTTCCAGAAAGTTTTTCCTTCCTAATGCAGGGCATGTGTGGCTGGGCAATGCATAGATTGTGTGCTCATTACCAGGGCTCACAGCAAAATTGCTCTGGGAAACAAATGCTGATAGTAAAAACAAACATCTGCTGCAGTTTCCCAGGGTGGGACGTGCACAGGGTGCGCTCGCCCCAGAGCAGGATGTGGTTTACAAACTGCCTCAGTGCACGGGTGATCAGAGTTCCACGGAGCTGCCAGCCCCAACATACTCAGGATCTTCCCCTTAATGGCAACTAAATGGACTCAGACTCTTTTTCGAAATCCCAAATTATGGACTAGACAGGTTGGTACAACAGCCAGGGTCTGGCCTGGAAAGGGAGGAGAGGCCAGACAACTCTCAGATGTTCAGGCTAAGAACAGCCATGTTTGGATTCCCCTGTGTTTGATGGGGCTGAGTGAACATGGGTGAACATGGGTAAGGGGCAGGATGATATAGTGGCAGGTCTGTGTGTTTGAAAAAGCAGGAGGGGGGTTTCTGCATGTGGCTGGTCCATGGCAGTCCCTTGCTGCAGTTCATTCCTCTCCTTGTCTATGCCAGCTCGTGTTCGTGTGTCTCCATTTCCAGCTTCTGTGGTGGTGTACCATGCCATACCTGAATCACTCCAGCCCCTCGTCCTTCATCCTGACAGGCATCCCAGGTCTGGAGGTGGCTCACTTCTGGATTGCCTTCCCATTCTGCACTATGTACTTCACAGCAGTGCTGGGGAACATCACAGTTCTCCTGATGGTTATGATGGAACAGAACCTGCACCTGCCCATGTTTTACTTCCTCTCCATGCTGGCTGCCATTGACCTTGTGCTCACCACTTCCACCATGCCCAAAATCCTGAGCATTTTCTGGTTTCACTCCCATGAGATTGTCTTTGAGGGCTGTGTGGTCCAGATGTTCTTCATCCACGGCTTCTCTGCAGTGGAGTCAGGGGTTCTGCTTGCCATGGCTTTTGACCGCTACTTGGCCATTTGCAGGCCCTTGCACTATTCTGCCATCCTGACCAGCTCCACCATTGCCAAGCTGTTCTTGGCTGCTGTGGTGCGTGGTCTTGGCCTTATGACTCCTCTGACGTGTATGGTGAGCAGCCTGTCCTACTGCGGCCCCCGTGTCATTGCCCACTCCTACTGCGAGCACATGTCTGTGGTGAAGCTAGCCTGTGGGGACACCCGGCCCAACAACATCTATGGGATCACAGCTGCCACTGTTGTGGTGGGCTCAGACTCCATCCTCATCACCATCTCCTACATGCTGATCCTGAGGGCGGTCATGGGCCTCTCCTCCAAAGAGGCTCGCCTGAAATCCTTTGGTACCTGCAGCTCCCACATCTGTGTCATCCTGCTCTTCTACACACCAGGGCTCTTCTCCTTCTACACGCAGCGCTGGGGCCAGAGCATTCCTCCGCACCTTCACATCCTCGTGGCAGACCTCTACCTGTTGGTGCCTCCCATGCTCAACCCGCTCATCTACGGGATGAGGGCCGAGCCAATCCGGGAGCGGGTGCTGAACCTGGTGGGGCGGAAAGGGTCTTGATCCCAACTGGTCACTAGTGACAGACAGGGCGGAATAGGGTTTGGACCAGACAGAAATAGAGGCTCCATGGTAGAAAGACTCTCATAGAAAACTGTTTCCTGGAAAAGGGGGATGTTCTCTATACCATCTTGCTCCTGAAAGCAAGAGTTGCCACATGGAACTCCACTGGCACAACTAATTATTTCCAGAAAATTTCTGTTTGGAATGAAATGATAAATGGTGGCTAACTCCATGTCTCTGATTCTCCACAGGTTTATGTCTTCTCGTGACTCTCTCTCTCTCTCCATCACAGCTCCTCATAAAAGACTGTTATCACCTTGGAAATTAAAGTCTATCATGGTTTCATCCTTCCACACGTATATTTTCTGTTCACCCCATAACTCTCCATGTATTTGATTGCTAGTTAGAAGCAGCTTCTTGAACTTGGTGTCTGGCTGTGAGGGGTGTGAATCTGTTAATGTATGTTATGTGTGCACATATGCACCCACATTTGTCCTGATGTCGGCCCTAAAGTTTTTCTTTTTGCTCCCCATCCTGCCTTGCAACTTTATGTAAGCATTTGTGGCATTGACAAAAACACAGGTCATTTGAAAACAGGGTCTGTAAGTCACAATGAACCTCTGCAATGCTGCACAAGGTCTGTTCCTTTCTTATCAGAAACATCCAAGTGATACAACTTCTGAAATGTGCTTCTACAAAATTCTTTTCCAAAACTTTTGTAGGACTCCTTAACTTTCTGTTTTGTTTTGTCTCTACCTTAAATGCTGAGGTATGGGATTCTGGGGAAATATCAGCATTCCTTGTTTCCTCCCTTCCCCTTGATCTCTTCTGAGATCCTAGTCCCTCGGACAGAGCACTTAGCAAACTGCTCTCTTCTTTTGAGGTCATTCTGTACAAGCAGCTCTGCTGTGGGCATGACACATTGCTCCTTCCCCGTGCACATGACACTTACATGGGGGTTGTGTTAGGAAGAGCAGGATGGTTTGCAATGGGATGCATAGTGCAGCTGCAAAGTGATTTTAACTATGATGAAAACTCACCTCATAAAACCACCTGTCCTTATCAGTCCTTATACCGTCACCCATAGAAATCAGGGCATGGAAAATCCCCTGTGGTATTCTTGCCTTTCACCTGAAATGGTAACTGTAATAGGCAAATTCTGATCTAGCAGGGGAGCCTGAAAAGTCTGTGCAAGACTCATTAAGTCTAACAGGGCTGAGGTAAAGTTTAACCCACCAAGCCCTGAAGCCTCAGAAGCCAAGGGCAATCCTTGAGGGACATTACTCATACCAGGGATAGGGAAACATCAGCGGGTTCAATGCAAGAACATGACTCATTTCCCAGGCGCCTTCCAGGGAAATGCCCTCTCCACATCATGCAAGGGCTACTGAATCCCTCTTCCCTTGGGTAATAATTATCACTTCAACAGACTTTTGCCTGTCTGCCTCTGCTTGGTGAAGTGGCAGGCTATACACAGAAATGGGCAGCCACACATGATTTGGGTCCTGGCACACTGGAAAACCTGCTGACCAATTAAAACCTGAAGGTATCTCTATCCAGGTGGCCTCTTTAGCGAAGTTTTAGAAACCTTCTGTAAAATACTTCCCTGATGAGATTTCCCATTCTGCAGAGTAGGGAAGGCCTTGAGACTCAGAGGGAAGTTTAGGATCCTACATGCAACCTGCGAAGACCTAGAGAGTAAAAGGGAAGGTTGCCAAAAGCTGTGGTGACCAACCAGACCCAGAGCTAGTAAGGGTTAGCTCAATTCTTTAAGTGTCTCCTGACCTGCTCCAACCTGCTGCTTTTGGGTGCCTCTTGACATCTTATACCCACAGGTTATATCACACCTCACCTCAGCAATAGTACAATCAACACAATGTCCAGTAATTAAAATAAGACACAGATCCTCCCACCTGACTTTCAGGACAGAATCTTCCCACTCAAGTCCTGGTCCAAGTTGGGGTAGAAAGCCCCAGGGCAAGGTGCATTATTTGGTGCCTGTTTGATGACAGATTTATCTTCCAGTTAAAGGGTCTGCCTCTGTTGTCCTTGCGTTGTAGCATGCATTGCTCTCAGTACTGTCCTACTGCGCATGTCACCCAACCTTTCCCTTCCCTGCAGTCACTAGGCTTAGTGCAGCTCTTCCCAACACTGCTGTTGAGAGCAGCAGTCTGCTTCAGCATCTCTCCCAGAAGTCCAACCCATTCCCAATGAAAAGGTCGCACCTCAGCAGTTGCATCTCTGCCAAGATCACAACCCAAGTCCATGTTCATAGGGCCACAAGAGTGAAGAGAGGGGTTTGTTGCAATATAGACACACTGTGGTGCAAGCATCAGGTAGTCAGATATAACTTCAGAGAGGATAGAAACTGGATATGTATGCACCTAGCAGAAAGTGAAGGTCATTTTCCAAGCACCCAAGCAGGGGGCAGAGTTGGAGACATCTTGCATCAAATGCAAGAAAAAAATCCTGGGGCAAAGCCTGACTGATGTTCATGGAGTAAACAGAGTGACACACCACAAACAGTTCAGAACTCAGCTCTGACTGAGGGAGACTTTTCCTGCCTTGTCTTCCTAGATAAAGACAGGAGGTAATGGCAGGAAATTAATTAGACATTAGGTGATGATCAAGGAGTCAAATACTCTCGTATGGTCTGGAATAGAACTCCTGTTGTCTGAGATTTTCCTCCTCCTACATTTCATGGACAAGGATTTGACTGATTTTCATTGCTTGTTCTGATACAGGAACTATGGGGCATCAGATGAAGATAGCAAATTCATGCTCAGATGATTATTTCATGGAAGGTGTCATTAATTTGTGGAACTCCTTACTACAGGACATCGCGGATGCTGAAATTTTACATGGAAGAGACCAGATGGTTTTCTAACAGAGAAAGTCCTGAGATAAGGTTAACAAAAACAGAGAAACCACATCCTGTTCAGGAAATCCCTGAGCTTCGAATTGCTGGAATCTGGGCAAGTGTTTACCGGGAGTATCATGATATGTTTGATCAGTTGATATATTCTTCCTGCTTTTGATGTTGGGCATAAAAATATGAGGCTAGATGGACCTTTGGTGTGATCCATTGTGTGTCTCTCCTAATGTTCCTGTGTCACGTTCACTGCAGGTAATGGTTCTGCAGCTGAGCAAGGAAACCACCATGCCCCTCTCCCATCCCACCAATGTCTCGCTGTACAAGCTGCACCAGACAGGCATCCTAGGGTTGCAGCATCTGCACCACTGGGTCTCCATCCCCTTCTGCATCATGTACATCACCACTCTGGCTGGGAGCAACATCCTCCTGTACATGATAAGGGCAGAGTCCAGCCTGTACTGGACTCAGAGTCATCTCCCAGAGGAGACTGTGACTGGCAGTGGGAAGGACCAGGTCTGGTCCTGACACTAGAGTGCTGAAAATCTCTGCTTGACCTTCTCATGACTGTCAACATGCAACCAGAGCTGCAGGTACCCCAGGAAATGTCAGAATTCAGTGTATTCAGGACTTGAGGACTTCAGGCAGCTGTTGCCACACCAAGGCCTATCACAAGGCATTGACCTTGGCACAGCACCTCAGAGTGGTCCAGCTCCCTCAGATCTCCCAACATGAAAAGATATTGCAGCCACCGCCTAAACCTCTTGTGGCAAAATGACCCACTGCAGCTGAACCACTGCAGATAGCTGGACTTTCTCTAACCTGCTCACTTATGCGCAATGGAACTGCACCAAGAGATCTAAGGGACATAAGATTGTATGTTGTTCCCTCTCCATGAAGGTCTCAGCTCTCCGAGCAAGTACCCATGGACAGTAACTACCTCCTTGAACCCACACATCACAGCATGCACTTTCATCTCTGTAACCCAAGAAAATTACCTGATTACCTCTCTGAATCTCCCCTGATGCTGTTCCCCATTGCTACAGGGGGACTCTACCAGAGCATGAGCTCAGTAGCACCTGATGCCATTTCTTTGAAGAGTTCTTTATCCTGTAACACGTAAAATAACATTAGAGGGTGTTGGCTTGTATCTTGTCAGACCGTACCCCAAGTCCCGTCAGCACAGTCTGCCTGTGTTCTCATTAAACTCCATTTCTAACTGCTTTCCCAGGTGAGAAATTCTCTGTTCCATGTGCACACATGTGTGGGGGTCTGAGTGCCACCCGCTGCACTGGGACCACAGGTCACAGGGGCTGGTGAACCTGGGCTGTTGACACTGGAGAGTCTGGAGTCCAGCCCACAAACAGGGTAAGCGGTTTGGGAGATAGGTGCTGGAGCAGCCCTAAGTCTCAGCTTGACCTTGGAGAGACCCGAGAGTCTGAGGTTGGCTACTGGTAAGACCAGAGGTCTTACGGTAAGGCTAGCCAGTCCCCATCTGCAAGCAGGGTCTGTCTGCACAGTGGGGCCAGGTCAGCAGCCAGGAACCCACTGAGTGCAAGAGCAATAAGTGCGCTGATATGCATAGCACAACAGATCTCAGAGCGTGCCAGAAGCACAGGGGATTTCCTTTGGAAAGAGTTTTGCCTTGGACATACCAAAACTTCCTGATCTGCCACTGAGATAGAGAAGCAACTTGAATGAATACTAAAACAGCCTAAAGCTAAGAGTTTTTCTTAATGGCAGAATCCCTACCTACAGCATAAGAATGCATCCCTCTCTGGTCCCACCTGACCTGGAAGCCTGGAGATGTTCCCTCCATGCAAAAGGGGATGGTACCACTTCAAGTGTCTGGAAAGGAGGTCTGGAAATCATCCAAGACTGTGAGGTCTCTGCAGTTTGGGGGCTGGGTGTATTTGTGTCTGATTAGGCTTGTCCAGATATAAAGAGATGGTACCCTGGAGGAAGGAAAGGGCAGGAAGAAAAGATGTGCAATAGCACAAGACAAGGGCTAACAAGGGGATGCACTGCTTGGGGTCCAGATGGACCTGAATGATGAATAGTAGGGAGGTCTTGTCCTGAGCAGAATTTCAGCCATTACTCATAGGGGCTACTTTGAGACAGAAGAGTGAAGCTTTCCAAATTTCTGGGCTGAGGCACTCATCCTGCCTCCTGTCTGTTCCTCCTGGGCTGTACTTGGGGCTGGATGCCCTCCCAGGCTCTCCAAGGGAGATGGCTGGCTGGAACGGACCTCCTGGGACAATGCAACTCACTGGGAACCTCCAGAAAAATGGAGATAATGTGGAAGGTGTCTCTCTGAGTGCTTCTCTCTGAGTTCACAGAGTCTAGGACAAGACACAGGAACACGGGACAAAGTGCTCCCAGGGCAGGGACTGCTCCTGCACATAAAAATCCCCGCTTGAGGAAACACCTTCCCTTTCTGACAAAACCCCTGCGGCTCCAGGAGACGCATTCCCCGTCCATCACCAATGACTAATTCTTCATTTCTCCCCTCTGCCTATCCTACAATTTGCTCACTGCTGCAACCTTATGCTGAGCAGATTCTGCGCTGTCCCTCCTCCCCATAATTTGAGGAATCCAGAAGCACTGAGAATGCAGGCAAAAGAAAAGTGGATTCAGGTGGACAGAGTACGGATGGAAGCTCTCTCAACCTCCCCATCGGTACCATGTTTACACAACTCTACACAACATATGCAACAAAATGACTGGGTGTACTTGTTTTGTATGGGGTAGTATGACTTTATATGACTAATAAGAGGAGAAAGAAGACCTCAACATGCTGATGGAGAGCTAATGAAAGATGCTGAAGTTGCCTTGCAAATTGCTACCTCCTCACATAACAGACAACACAGCCTGTGTGCCCCATCTGCCATCTCTCCAGGGATTCCCAGAAGGCAGATTAAGTGCTCCAACATTGCTGCACTTTGTTATTCACACACACAGCAGCCCTGAAGATGACGCAGACACCTGTGCTTAATCTTCTTAGCTGCTTGGGATCAGAAGTTTTTCATTTAGGCTGAAAAGGCCTTCTGTGTTGTTCTCCCATCTCCCAGCCCAAGTTCTGGCCAGGGGTCAGGATTCCTCAGTGCTGCCACAATGCTGATAATGATATGGAAACAATTTCCTACTTGTGCCAGGCTGGTGGAACAGAGCTTACAGAAGCAGAAATATTCTTCCCTTCAATGTGTGCACCTGGGGACTCCGCTCCAGATTCAGACACTTACTTGTAGCTGCCTGCAGGTAGGTGCCCGGTGTGATTATGTGCATGAGTGGTAAGTGTCTAAGCAATGACCACAGTCAGAGGGGATGAAGCGCATGTGGTCAGCAGACCTTTCAGAGCAGATCAGCTCACCCTAAGGCAGACTCCCCACATCTGATGAGCTGAGGTCCATGGGCAGTTCTCTCTCTCCCTCTCTCCCTTTCGCCTTCTCTTTCCCTCCTTCTTTTTCCCTCCTTCTCTTTCCCTCCTTCTCTTTCCCTCCTTCTCTTTCTCCCCCTCTCTCTCTCTCCCTCTCCCTCTCCCTCTCTCTCCCTCTTTCTCTCTCTCTCTCTCCTCTGCAGCAGGAGCTTGGACCCTTGTGGTGTGAATCTGTTGCCCCTTATTTGGATGCCTAGAGCCATCTGAGAAGACCTTAACATACACATGGGAGAGGCAGACTGTCTCCCAAGTCTACTGGAGAAGGAGTAGGAGGACAGTGATGGACACACTGGACATCTCTGATGGCTCTAGGTACCTCTGTTCAGGCAGCTGAACCACCCCCTGGGTTTGTGTGGAGACACCTTCATGTAGATATTCAGAGGTAGGTGAGTTGAACAGGAGCTTGCAGCACCCCAGGGTTCACAGCTCTGTTCTGCAAGAGGAGCTGGTCTGCAAGGCTGCTCCTTGCCCCTGCAAGTGGGGTCTGCTCTGGAACACGCGTCAGTGGATGTCATGGCACAGGTCAGCCTTACTGCTCTGTGCAAATCTGGAGTCACATCTAACTCCTGCAGCTGATGGTTACTAGGATGGAGAACACAATAATTTAAAAAAAAAAAAAAAAAAAAGTTTAAAATTTCCTTGTCTTCAAAATGTCCTAATTCATAGTCTTTTAAGCCAGAAGGTGAGCATTTCTGTTCAGACTGGCTTTCGGATCCAGCAGCTCCACAGGAATCCCATGTCCAGGGTTAAGCCATAGCTGAAATGGGATTACCTGTGAAAGTCTACTCTCTATTTTAAAACTTCAAGTGCTCTGTTTCCTTAATTAGTTGCCTTCCAGTATCTACTTTATTACTAATCTGAACTTGTCTAGCTTCTGCTTCTCATTTGTATGACACTGACAATGCCTAATGCTCATTGTTAGCTGGGCTGCACACATTAATTTTATTCCGCCTTGTCACAATCATGAGTATTTTCACTCATAGGCTACCCAGGGCTTGCTGCTTGCTAAAAAGCTATTGATGGGAGATCATCCACACCATTTCTCTTAATGAAGTGGCATCTGGAGCTGTTACCACTTTCCTGCTCTTTGTAGTTTTGTGGTGGGGGAGGCAGCAGAAGCAGCTTCCCAGCCGCAATTTTTAGTCAAAAGCAGTAATTTTTAGTCACAAATTAATATGTAGCTCCTATCCACAATACTCACTCTTCTTTTTCTTGTCTCTCCAGGATTTTTCTTTGGCATTTTTGTGTTACTTCAAGCTTCTCCAGCCAGAATAAAATCACAGAAATGAATCTTTCCCCCTTGCTATTGCCTGATTTTGTAGGCTTTTCTCATGGGTGACAGAATGAAGACAGCATAGAAAAAAAACACTTTTCATGGTCACCTTGATGTCCCAAGCCATGTTCCAGGACTGACTTCTACCTTACAAATTTGGAAGAACTTTCTGTGTTGACCCTATGCCTTTCATGGCAAGGAAGCCAAGAGAACTAAGTCAAAAGCTCTGTCTGTGGGAAATTTGATTCCAAACCACTGACCATTTACCCTCTTTTTACAGCTTATCTCAAGGTGTTGAGTGAGTGGTGGTATGTAACTGATGAAGAAACAAGCCTTTAGCAAGCAGTGTGTTGTTAAAAGTATATTGGTGATTCTAGATGGCACAATTGTAAATGTGAATTTCCTCTTTGCCTTATAGTAACTTGGAAACCACAAAAGTACCATTTATTCTTCATTTCTGACCCAGTCCCTTCCCCCCTCCCCTCATCCAGCTATGTTATGCTTGTAGAGCTCCCATCTCACACATCATGATAATGCGGATTCCTGCTTTGGCTCATGGGTTGCTTCAGTGTCTCCACACTATCACTCTTAGTTCTGAACATCTTAAGGCTCTTGTACTGGTATATTTTCCCCCTCTTTTTTTTTTTTTTTCTTAGAAAAAAACAAGACTCTCCTACATGGCTTCAGATTCTTTTCACTGCCCCAACAGCAGCACTTCCTCTTTCATCCTTGTAGGTGTTCCTGGCCTGGAAGCTTCCCACACATGGCTGGGCATCCTTTTCTGTTTAGGGTATATCATCACCTTGGTAGGTAATGGTATGGTTTTGCTTGTCATTAGGCTGGATGACTCACTGCGTAACCCCGTGCATTGCTTCCTGGCCATGCTAGCAGTCATCGATTTGGTGATGGTGACATCCACTGTCCCCAAGATGCTGAGCATATTCTGGCTGAACTCTACTGAGACCAGTTACATGGCCTGTTTTGTTCAGATGTTCCTTGTTCACTCCACCACATCGGAGGAGTCGGGAGTGCTCCTGGCCATGGCCTTTGACCGCTACATTGCAATCTGTCAGCCTCTCAAGTACGAAGCTATCTTGACTCACCAGACAATGGTCAAAATAGGCCTGGCCATCATGGGAAGAGCTCTCCTCTTCATGGTTCCCTTGACATGGATGGTGACAAATCTGTCTTTCTGCAACTGCAGGGTGGTTCCCCACTCATACTGTGAGCACATGGCCATGGCAAAGCTGGCATGTACAGACCCCAGGTCCATCAGCCTTTACAGCACAGCTGGATCATCTCTTATAGTAGGTATGGACATGGCTTTCATTGCTTTTTCTTACGGTATGATCATTAAAGCTGTCCTGGGCAAGAAATCACACAGGAAGGCCTTCAGCACCTGTGGGTGTCACATCTGCGTGATGCTGCTGTATTACATCCCTGGCATGGTCTCCTTGTACATACAGGCATTTGGCAGAAGTGTCCCTGCATGGGCACAGGTTCTCCTGGCCAATCTCTACCTGATCTTCCCTACTATGCTGAACCCCATCGTTTACAGCATGAGGACCAAGCAGATCCGTCGGGCAGTGCTGAAAATGTTGTTTTCCAAGAAGGTTCATGCCTTGCAGAAAAATCATCAGTTTTCCAGGCGCAGTCATCAATGAGAAGACACCAATTTCATTCCCACTGGAGGTACTCTGGGTACAGAGCCCTGGGAGGAGAGAGGACTCACTTTAATGACCACATCAGAGCCTCCTCTGTGACAAGAGGTGCTTGGGACAGGACAAATGTCTGGGTCACATTTACCATTCTTTTTTTCTAAGTGATACAGAGAAGTGAGATGCCATGGTTGAGTTTTGAGATGTTCCCAATACCATGAATGTTCCTGTGATAATTTAAATCAGCATTTTAGGGTTTCATGTATTTTTATGTCAATACACAGACTATTTGGAATGGTGATTTTTTTTTTTTCCTGTGTTGTCTTTTTTTTATTCCCTGCGAGAGTAAAAGGGCCGACAGTGGAGGACTGACACACATTGCAGGTCCTCTAGCCACGCAGAGGCCTGTCTTGCACAGAGAGCTGGCCCTTCTCTCAGCACAGACCAGCTTTCCAAGGTTTGTGGGTGATGACAGTAACCGAGCATTCAGTAGGCAATTTGATCATCTGAAAAAGCACACCAGTAAGTCACTCAAAGCAGGAAAATGGTCTGCCTCCAGATATTTTGCAGAGTACTGGAAACAGCTGGGCAGAGATGGCCTCAGTCTGGAAGAACAGCCACAAGCAGATGATGACGGTTTGAGAATGTGCTGAACTCTTTAAAGGGCTTTGTCAATCCGACAGCTCAGCAAATCTCACAAGCTGGGTGAGGAAATCGGAGTGAGGAGGTGCATGCTCCAGGTCTCTGTACCACCTAGTAGTGAATGGTTTGGGAGTATTTACTAATCCTGTGTCTTGTAATGACCACACATTCACAAACAGTTGAATCTTGCACATCTACATGGCATGGAAGACAGCATGTCATAGTTCCAGGTGTCCTCAGTGGGGCCAACTCTTTCTGCCCAGTAGATCAGGTCTTCTTCTCTGAGCCAGACAGAGCTAATCAGAATCCACAGACCCAGACCAGATGCCAAAGTGTCCTGAGCAAGATGGCACCCCCGTGTGCATGACCTTTCCTGTCCTGGAATCCAGGATTCAGCTGGAAAGGACTCAGGCAGGTGAGATTCTCCACCAGTGATAGGTTTTATCTGGGAAATGGGAGCAACTGTGAGGCTCTGCAGCTGTGGGCCAGCATATGAAAAGTCCATCTCTGGCTGGGGGATGAAGTCCATCTCTTAGGTGATGAAATCCTCTGCAAGCCTAATTTTGAACTGATAGGAGCCAGGACCTTACTTGGGACTGAGGGCTGACGAGCAGCAGAGAGATGAAAGTGGGGGACTGTCTCCGTTAATGGAAGGATTTCAAAGAAAAGCATGTAGAGTTGCTCAACGTGTTTGTCTAACAGCAAGAGCTGGGACATCTCTTGTCCACCTTGGATGCATAGAGAGCAAAGGTCTGCATGATTACCACCATCTCCCTTATGGCCATGGGAGAGAGACTGGACAATGTGGCTTAATTCCTCTGATGGTATCAAGTATCAGCTTTAGGTTGGGATGAATACTGCCCTAAAAGCACTGTTTCTATCCACAGATTTTTGGGAAATCCAGAAGACTAGCTCCAGGCACAGACAGCTACCATGTCTACAAGTGTCACCTGTGTTTGTTCAGATAAATCACCCCCAAAATGTCCTGTTGAGCCCTTGGAATTTTATATTATTTTTAAAATGAACCTCAGTGAAATGCATTCACATTTAAAACCAGTTCAAATGTGTCACTCTTCACGTGTCAGAAATACTTTTTTCCTGTCTCTGTGGTGTTTTTTCCTGACAACTTAAAAAAAAAAAAAAAAAAAAAAAAAAAAAAAAAAAAAAAAAAAAAAAAAAAAAAAAAAAAAAAAAAAAAAAAAAAAAAAAAAA
>WBNA01000598.1:152038-180584 GCA_013398345.1 Nothocercus nigrocapillus
AGTTCCCCAGGAACTTAAGGAAAAATTTCTTGCCAGTGAGGGTGCCAGAGCCCTGGAAGAGGCTGCCCAGGGAGGTTGTGGAGTCTCCTTCTCTGAAGATCTTCTAAACCCGCTTGGACGTAGTCCTGAGCCACGTGCTCTAGGTGACCCTGAGTGTGTTGGACTAGAAGATCTCTAGAGGCCCCTTCCAAACTTAAGCATTTCATGATTCTATGATTTGTCAATGTTTTCTAATGTGGCTCAGCTTGGCTTGCATCTCTGTCCTTCCCCAGGATGGACACAACCCTCCGGATGACACAGCAGGACACACAGAGCCCCATTGGAGGGAGCAGGGATGCTCTAACCCCTGTGCAGTGGCACAGACGTCAACCACGGTGCTATGGGATGGGGACCAGCCTGCGGTTTGCAAGGACCACGCAAGGCCCCACCAGACTCACCAGACACTACATTGGGTCAGAAGACAAGGTGGCCCCAAATGCTGCCGGTGCCGCAGAAGTGCCAAGCCTGGCCCCACAGCCGAGTCCACGGCCCCTTGTGACCAGAGGGACACATGGCTCCCTTTGTGGCACAGAGGGGCCAGACACGGTCCTTCCGACTTGTGACACTGAGAAGACAATACAGCATTCTTTGTGACACACAGGGGAAAAGGTGGCCACTCCCTTTGTGATACAGCAAGGATCGACATGGTCTCACTTGTGACACAGGAGACAACATGACTCGCTCTATTTCTGACATAGTGGGGACAGACATGACACCTTATGACATGGGGAGGACAAAGTGGCCCTGTTTGTGACACAGTGGGGACAGACACAACCCCCTGGTCACAGGGTGGGATAATCATGGCCTCTCCCTTGTGACACAGAAGGAACAACATGCCCCTCCTCCGCTTTGTGACACAGTGAGGATGACATGGCCTCCCCCTTTGTGACATGGTGGGGACAATCATGGGCTCCCCCTTGTGACAATGAGGGCCAAGGGGCCCTCCTTCTTGTTACACAGCAGGGACAACATAGCCCCACTTGTGACATGACAGGGACAGACACATCGTGGTGGTGGGGATAACATGTTCCCACTTACGACACAGGAACAGACATGGTCCCACTTGTGACAGTGATGACAACAGCGCTGCCCTTGTGACTCCGTGGCCTCTTCGCTGCAGCGGTTGTGACCAGTCCCACCAAGAGCAAGTGCCAGCAGCTCCAGTGGGGTTCGGCCAGGCACCTCCAAGGCCACAGCCCATCCCCTCCGCAGCCACCGCAGGGACTCCCCAGCCAGAGCAAGGGGAGAGGAGGTGACATTAGGAATGGCTTTAGCCACAGGAAGTTCCATCTCCATGTGAGGAAGAACTTCTTTGTGTGCGGGTGCCGGAGCCCTGGCACAGACTGCCCGGAGAGGCTGTGGAGGCTCCTGCTCTGGAGACCTTCCCAACGCGCCTGGATGCGCCCGGGTGCCCCATGCTCTGAGTGTCCCTGCTGGAGCAGGGGCTGGGACTGGAGGATCTCTGGATCCCTTCCAACCTCAACCGTTCTGTGATTCTGTGTGATTCTGTGACAGGTTAGCGTTGGTCAAGCAGGCTTCCTAGCAGCAGTGGTCATTGTGGCACCCGTGTGGGACGTGTCCGAAGGTCCTGACTAGTTCAGCAGCACAGTTATGGCCATGTCCGGGCGTTTGTTCCCTGGAAAAGCACATTCTCCAGCCCAGAACAAGCATGGAGAAGGGCCCCATTTGTCATGGGTGCCCAGCAGCACTTGCAATCTCCTGGCCAGAGTTCGTGGCTCTGCTTGTTTACCAACACCATGGTTCCCCTGTGACTCCCCATGGACTCGGCGCTTTGCCCACCACCGATTTACGGGAACCCTAAGGAAAAAGGCACTTTCCGGTGTTTACCTGCAGCCCTCACTGCTGGGCCTTGTTAGCGGCAGCAGCCGTGGAGGACCAGGAGTGAGGATGGCCAGATAATTAGCCTCCGGGATGGCCAGGTAATTAGCCTCTGGGCACCTCCGCCTATTAGCCGATCACTAAGTTATACTCCATCCTTTGGATGACACGTCCAAAGCAAACAAACAACAAGTCACCGCTGTGGCTGTCGCGCATTGCAAGGGCCCCAGTGCCACTACAGCCCCTCCTAGAGCCAGACTGGGTCAAAGGACATGGTGCCCTTTGCAAATGCAACGTGGGTTAAGCGCAGCCCTGCTCCCACCCATCCTCCTGCCAACACCGAACCCATCCCTACACCCTCGCCCTGGGCTCTGCTCCCCTCCCCGGGAATGCACCTTTGAAATGAATGTGAATTTTAGTCCTAGCTACATTAACACCCCATGGGCACATCTCCACACTCTGCAATGGTGCAAAACCCTCCTTGGCATCTGTGCCCGCTGGAGGCTGCACCGTGCCAGGTTTCACTTGGCACTTGCAGCCCCTCCAGTGCTCCAGCTTTTCATACAGGGCTGCATTCAGGGCAGGGCCACCTGATTTTTTACAGAAAAACGTGGCCGTGCACAGGAAGGAACGATCCAGGGAGGGGTTAAAGGCTGCAGGGAAGGGAGAGGGCGAAGGGCTGCAAACAAACCGGACAGAGAGCAGGTCTGGGTTCCGGGGCCTCCCGCAGCGCCGCGCGGATGCTCTCCGTGGGAATAGCTCGTGCCACCACGCTGTGGCCTGGGGACACGGGAGCTGATGCAAACGGCCCCCTTCGGAAGCGGCAACAGTTGCAGAGCCGCTAATTGGCCCATCTGCGCCACGCCAGGAGGCCCAGGGCCAGCCCGCCCGGCCACCAAGCACTAACAAAGCCTCCTGCGACTGGCTGCTGCAATTACCCGTCCACCTCGTTAGCACTAATTGGATGCCAGCTCCCAGGAAAGGTGCTTTCCTAGAAAAAAAAAAAAAAAAAAAAAAAAGGAAACAAACAAACTTAACAAACTTCACTCACTTTTAACTTTTAACTTGTTTGAGAGACAGGAAAGCAAATAAGTCAGAGGGCCCTGACACCCCTTAGCAGGATGCTCTGCTTGGGCTCCTTGCAGGCAAATCCCCCTCCGTGGTCGGCAGCCACTCTGCCTGCCAGACTGTGACAGGAAACACAGATCTGGGGCAGGATTTGACCATGGAGGCTCAGCAGGAGCTGGAAACATTGCAGGTGGTCCCTGGGCCACCACCACATCCACCGGAAGGGCTTCCATACCTGCTGGTGGACTGGGATGAGCCCAGGGCAGGGCTGGCACAGAGAGGATGGGGATGCAGATGCAGAGAGGGATGAGGAGAGAGGTGGAGGGGAGTAGGGATGGGAAGGGAGATGGGGATGGATAGGGATAAGCATGGGGATGGAGTCAGGAATGGGGATGTGGTTACAGAAGGGGATGGAGACCAAGATGGAGATGGTCCGGCATCAGTCAGGGACACAGCCAGGACTGGAAAACCTCCACCCATCCCCAGAAATTTGGCCGGGAGATGCGCCATCCCAGAATCAAGTGCCCTGAGCCCAGGGCACCCTGGAGCATTTTTCACTGAGGGCAGCAGAGGGATGGACACCAGGACGGGCAGAGCCTGTGAATGGCCTGGGAGCACATGCAGGTGACAAGGGCTGCACAGGTCTGTGCAGAGCCCCATTTGCAGGAACTCCTGGCATCTTCCCTTGGAGCCCAAACCCACCACGGGCTGTAGTGGGACACGAGCCAATGCCCCAGCAGGATGGAAGGATTTGTGCTTGGCCAAGGACCGTGCTGGCCCAGCGAGGGATGCAGGGCTGTTCTGGGCTGCAGAAGGGGGGCTGCCAGGAGCAGCTCTTGCTCGTCCCACAGGAGCAGCTGCTCCTACAGGAGCCGTGACCCCGCAGAGCTGCCCCCACTGCAAGAGCCACCCAGTGACCCACAGACACTTGGAAGAGGGAGCGTCGCCCCTGGCACCGCTGCTGCGGGTCCCGCAGCCGGGCTCAGCGAAGGGAATAGCACTGGGATAAATCCTGCCGAGAAGCAGGAGGGGGCAGCCCTTGGGGACACCGGGCAGCTGGCCCAGGGAGCAGGCGTGGAGTGCGGGAGGCACCTCGTGGCCGGAGCGCAGCACTGCCACCCCCCCGCCACTTGCTCTGTCACCTCCTGCCACCCGCTTTGTCACTGCCACCAGAGCCAGCACAGACCCCTCCCAGCCATCCCATGGGGATGCTGCGCCCGTTTCCCCCCGTCTCTACCAGCCAGGACAGTAGCCCAAATCTGGGTCCTGTTCTGCTGGGAGCTTCTGAGCATCGCTGTAGTCTTTTTGAGGTGCTAAAGACATGGTCTCCTGTCCTCAGCCAAAGCCACCATCCAGGTGTGTGTGCACCACAATGACATTTGGTCCCCCTCTAACCCTGGTCCACGTGCAGGTATCCAGGGATACCTAGGGACACTGGGCTGGGGTGTGGTGGCCAATGGCAGTTGGGCCAGCAGTGGTGGAGAGCAGGACCGCCCTGGTAGGGGTCCATTGACCAGGACGGCTGCCCTTGCAAGGACGCGGTGCCATGGTCAGGTGTCCCCTATGGCAACAGTGGCCCCATCCCTCTCCAGACCATCCTGGTGCAGGCAACGCATCCCATGTTCCCAGGATCCTCTAACCCCGTGTCCAAGAACCTTCCTTGGTGCCAACAGACCTGGTTCATGGGTCTGTCCATGACCAGGCCCTAGGCATGGTGACAACCGCATTGCAACAGACACCCTCACCAGGGGACAACGTTATGAAGATGGTTCACTTTGTGCCTTTCCTCCCTATTGCAGTGCCAAGGCTCATGTCAATCCTGTGCTAGAGCTTGCAGGGTTAAATGCAAACAGCAAAGATGTGATATAAAAAGAAAAGGCTGCAGGAAATGGTCTCAGCTTCCATGGAAACATGGAGCGAGCACATAGGATTCAGGTTTCAAGTGCAAATCAAGAGCCGTTCCCTAAAGGTAGCGGAGTAACGCACACATCAAGCAGACAGGAGCGGGGAGACGTGACCTGGCAGCTGAACAGTGGAGGTGCAGGGCAGTGGCACACCAGGGCTTCTGTGGTGCAGAGAGGAGAGGAAACCAGGCCCATGGCAGGTCTTCTTACACTTGCACTTCTCCAGGTCCTGGGGAACCTCCCCAGGAGGATCCATCACGAGGCAACATCCCCTTTTGCCTCTTTCGCTTTGATCCCATCCTCCCAGGGGCTGGGAGCCATTAGCACTGAGACCTGGAAAAGACACAAACCTTGGCACTCACGTAGACATTTCCTATATGGAAATTTCCTATACAGGACAACAAATCCAGGGTCTGTTCCGCCCCACAGTGACAGTGCATGGCCTAATGCTGCTTGTACCGGGACCATATTTTGAGGCAGGTGGAGCAATGCCAGCAAGGCCAGTGATGTGGGATGGATGTTTGAGGAGGATCACGTCTGTTGTGTCCCTTCCCACCATGCTGGATGGCCACAGGCATCTGCAGAGCTGATGCTCAGCCAGGATCTCGTCACCCGCATGATCAAGTAGATCAAGGAGCAACACTTGCTAATCCCTGGAAATCCTCAGTGGCATCCGCCTGCCTCAGAGGGAGCAGCATGAGCAGGAAATGAAGTTTTGAAGGTCTTGATCTTTTAGCTTGCTGGGCCCTTTGCACCCCTGGTGCTGCTCAGGGTGAGCAGAGGCCACATGTGGGTGTCAGGAAGGCGTCCCAAGCTCCAGGGGAGCACAGAGGGTTCGAGTAGGTGAAACGGCTGCTGCAGGGAAGGTCTCTCTGCTTAGGGGCCCAAGATGCTCTTTCCCTTTTGCTCATGTTTTGGATGAGGCTGGGGCTTGGGAGGCACCTCCTGGTGCATCCTGCATCAAGGACGGTCCTGCAGCCCCTGGAAACGTGCAGAAGAGCCGGGCCCTGGTACTAGTCATCAGCTCACCCCACACTGCTGGTCTTTTCTTGAAATCCCAAATTAAACTTTTTTATGCTCTCAGAAAAGCTCCAGTCTCCAGCACATGCAATTGGGTGACAAGGTGCCATCATGCTCATCTAGCATCTCCCAGCGTCATGTCTACACAGACCCCTTTTCCACCATCCTGCCATTGAAGTCTGCTCTGCAAAACGCAGCGGCCACACTGAGTGGCACCGGTGACTTTCTGCTCTTTGGATGCTTTGCAGCACGATGCTGATGCCACGTTGGCGTCTAGGTGGGCGCCCAGGAATCCAGCACTGGCCAAACACCAGCACTTCTCCGTTTCTGGCTCAGCTCCTTCTCAGGCCATTTGAACATGAAGAGAAATGGGGCGGTCAGTTTGCAAGCTACCGCCAGCAGATGCTCTCGGACACTTTGCCCCTAAATGGTCTAGAAGAGCTTCTTGGTTCCCCCATGCTGCAGGGGAACAGGTCAGCTCCTCTCCAAACACAGGACAACAGCTCCGCTTTCTCAGCAACTTTGGCAGCGATTTTAGCATTCATTTAGTGAGTATATAGTTTTAGAGAATGTATTCTTAATATATTTGGGAGGAAGCAGATCTCAGACTTCACCTTGCCGTCAGGACTGCAGGTTTTCTGCAGACTTTGGCTTTTTTTTTCTAGCAATTTCATGAATGCCATAATTTGCATTCAAACTGACTGCTGCCTATCTCTTTCCATTTTTATTGTGTATTAAGCTCCCAGGGCTGTTTACAAATCCCCTGGTGACTGGCATTTGATTTTTTTTTCCCAAATCGTGCTATTCTGTGACTCATCCAGTAAATGATCACCGGCCTTGAAGAGAAATAGCGAGCTGAGGAGAAGTGGGGTAAGCAGACCACGGTTTGATGCAAAGGAGGTGGTTTCAGACCAACTGCTGGTGATGGGAATAGGCTGGCCTAGACCCTGGCAAGGGGAGGAGCAGAGAGCCAGGAGAAGGAGAGATGCTCATGGGAAACAGGTTGATGGGAAAAATGATGGGAAAACCTCCATCCCAGGGACACTGCAGCCCTGGGGATCAGGCTGGTTTTATATTGTCATGAGGGGCTCGTCACAGACTGCAGGGGCCGATGAAATCCACTTGGCAGCACAGAGATAGCACCCAGGGAGGAGGCGGATTTATCACACAGGACCTGGAGGGCGGAAATTTCAAGATCCCCTATTGATATCTCACTTGTCAATCAAATCTTTAATAGAATCAGAGGAGGAAGTCATTGCTGGAAGTCCTTGCTTGGAACAGCCTCGAGGCCCCCATATTAGTGGTGTTGCCTTGAGGATCCCAGGTGACTCATGGGCTGCCAAGGGATGTGCCTGCCCATGCCTCGTAGCACAAGGTTTCTAACCAAACGCCCTGGAGAAACCCACGTGTGTTGCAGCCCACGTGGCTGCCCCCTGGCCCCAAGGTTTCTGAAAGACGTTGTTCTCATTCCCCATCATTTTTCCAGGTTTCCTGCCTGCACATCCATCATCATCATCATGCCCTGCTGCAGGTTGGGCCTTTTGCAGATGGGCTCTTCACTTTCTGTCCTGCCCTTCTCTCCAGCATCCCGTAACAACGCTGCTTGAGCCCATGGCGGCCTTTCCAGCCCAGGGACTCCCTCCCTACTCCTGTTGTTATTAGGAAAGGCCCAGTAACGTTCCCACACCAGCGGTGACCTTGGCCAGCATGTACTGCTGATGTGCACGTTGGTTCTTCGGGTCTCAAAGAAGCCTCCTGGGATCGAGGCCGATGGGAAGCTGCATGTTGCTGCAGAGACCTGGGGCACGGGAGAGAATACGTGTTCCTGTTGAGCTCGAGAGACCAAAGCGCCCCCGTTGCATCTTAAAAAATGGACTCCTCAGGAATGCCGGCTCTCACAGACCCCTCCGTGGGGCATGTTAGAAGGTGTGATAAACAGCTTTGCTTCCAAGGCCAGGGATGCAGCTGCTCATTCCTGGCCCCAACAGGGAAACGCCTCATTCCCGCTGCACCTCAGCCCACGTGAGTGTATTCCCACCTATGAGCAACCCTTGGGCCCTGGACCAAGCACCCGTGCAACACGAGCATCTGGTTTGAGGAGGAATCCCCTCTTTGGACGATTACGAGCTTCCCTTAAGTCATCCTGAAATGAGTCGCGGACTCCTATGTCACCATCCTACAGGGGCCCTAGCCAGGAAATTCCCCAGCACTCCCTATTTGAGTCTGTTCCCAGAAAGAAGGGAAACGCTTTGGCCAGCGCTGGGGCAGAACTGCTGCTCATCTCAAAGGAGGAAAAATAGGGATTTATATTTGTAAAAAGGAAATAAACAGACTGGAAAAAGATCTGCTGAAGATAAAGCCAGAAATGCTTCAGCAAACCCTGAGCCAATTTAATCTCCATCCCCCAAAAGGAGTCATGTTGATAACAGTGTTTAGTTATTCTCTGCTCATGGTGGCAAAGCTTTTCCTCCCTGCAGCATAAGGAGAAATGCACATCCCTGTGCTCATGGCCTCATAGCAAAGGCACCTCCAGGGCCAGAGAGGTGCTAGACCACGGTCATGGTCAAGAAAAAGAGGAAAATGGGATGAACCCAGTAGATTAACAACCAGCCATGAGTGCATGAGTGGAAGAAGAGAGCGGTCCCTCTCTGGGACTGTTGGAAGCTGACACGGGCTGTGCCTCAGTGCTCATGCAGGAGCGAGCGCTTGGGTCCTGTCCGGGAGGACCATTCCCTTTCCGTGCACCATCAAGGTGCCCAGGCGCTGAGGACTGTAACTTGCATGCGTGTGCATGGATTTACAGACAGCAAAAATGCACCTCACTGTGCTCTGAGCATCGCCCAGGTGGAGAGACCAAGTGGTTTAGTGCAAGGTGAGACAGAAGGACTTGGCTTCCCCTTAAGCTTTGTTTATGACTTGAAATTTATGACTTTGTTCTTCCATCCAAGATCACAGATTCCTCCTCTTCATGGCTTTTTTTCTGCCTATTCTTACTGATCATCACAGCAAACTCCATCCTTATGTACACCGTGAGGGTGGAGGAAATTCTCCATTCCCTCTTGTGCCTGCTGATCGCTCTGCTGTTGGTGGCAAACTCCGTAGTTCCAGCACATTTATGCTCAGGATGCTGCGTTTCCTCTTTGATCTCAGCCACATTCTCCCCAGGGGGCTGCCTGACACAGATGTCCTTGCAGATGTTCTTCATCATGCAGACTGCAACCTCCTCTTCCTCGTGGCTTTGGACAGCTATGTAGCCATCTGCAACCCGCTGTGCAACACAGACATAACGACCAGAAAATACCTGGCCAAGTTACCCCGGCCGCAGTGGTGAGGAGCGTCTCTTGTCGGCCCAGTGGTGATCCTGGCATCCAAGGTGCCAGGTGTTACTGAACCCGTCATCTCTGGTATGAGGACCAAAGAGATCAGGGAGCACCGGCTAAAGCTGCTGAAGGAAAGAGCTGGTTTCGATCCCCTTTACGTGGGTAGCTATGAGCAAGCAGAGGTAACGGCTCCCATGCAGACACTGAGCATCCTGCTCATCGCCATGGCAATGGAGCTCTGAACACCTCTTCTCAGGAAGAGTTCGATGACACACGACAAGAGTTAATTGCAAGGTCAAGTCCAAGAAAAAGCAAAATATTAAAAAGACCGTACGTGCCCTAGCCGGCATTTCCAGCTTCTTTGAACCAGTCAAGCACCGTCAAGCCTCAGAATTTTGCCTCCACACTCAGAGTGACTCCTACAAGAGTCTAACAGCCATCGATACCCTGTGGCGCACAATTCAAGATGAGGAATTCAGTGCACCTTGGTGGCCAGGGACATACTTGACATGTAGCACAGCGTCCGGGAGCAGTTGCCTTTGGATGCCATGTGTGTTTAGGCTGCAAATATGCAGACCAAGGATGCTCCACGCACAGGAGCAGGAAGATCCCAAGCAATGCGTGGAGTGTTAAAGCTCCATGACTGCACGTGCATGCACCACGGAGGCTTCTCCTTGCTCTCCTAAGGCATCCAAACTTGGGACCGGGAGTAAATACACAAGTATTGAGGATGGTTCTTGCAGACTTGCTGAGTTTCTTTTCCTGGTTACTGCATCGTGCAGCACAAAGTTATGATTTCCTGGTCAAGCCAACACTATGGGACAGATTTGTCACTCGTTCACATCATCTTCCTCCAGGGCCCTCAGCCTTGCAGAGGAAATGCCTCCGGCCGCCGAATGGCAGCAGGACCTGTCACTGACACACTGAGCGTCCTACAGAAAAGCCCTTGAATTCTCCGTAAACAGAGGGTTTTTTTCCCTTTTGAAACCAATGCTTTGATATTTTTAGTCTAACGGAATAAAAATCAATGCTACAAAGACTAGCCTACAGCCAGAGCGTAACACATGCTGGAAACATCCGCGTGGCTGCAGGACAATTGCCCAAATTGGACAACCTACAAAACAAAACAAAGCAAAACTAGGTAAAACTACAACGTAACACAGTGGGTGAAATAGCACCAACCTGCACCGAGTCCCTGCACAGCTCTGATGGCCAGGGCTGCTCCACCAGGATGGGGACCCCTCTGCCACCACGTCCATCTCATGGGATGCTCCAGGCTCAGGCATCCCCAGCCTGTCTCTTTCCCCGTTTTCTGCCTCCCTTGGCCAGCAGTTACCCCTGCTCCAAACCCTCGCTGCAGCCAGGCACCTAAATCTGGGGTGAAACAAGGAAATTCCACGTCTAAAGAGCTGCATGGTCATGCGGCACCGGAGACTCAGGTGCTGACTGAGCTGCAAAATGAATACTAAGCAGAGGCAGCCCCACAGCAGTATTTTATGCTTGTTACAGAGCTTGAGTTAAATGCCAGCAGAAAAACATCGAGGCTCTGCACAAGCTCCAGAGAATTAGCACCTTCCCCCTAGCATAAATCCCTCACATTTTTATGGAGCACAGATGATTTTGGTGCCAGGATGGGAGGGAGATGAAGCTGCTTTTCCTTATTTGCCATCTGATATTTCTTAAGAGGCTCTATAAAAAGTACGGAGAACACTTGCAACAGCAAGAGCCCAATACAGTAAAAAAGATAATTTTAAAAAACAGGAGAGTATGTAGAAAAGAAGCTGAGGAGGAAGCACAAGTTCCCTGTTTCCTTGCTGCATTGCGGTTGCAGAGTTAAGACTCTTGGTTACGCTTTATTGCTATAAATTAAGAAGCACCAGCTCAAAGGCACGCGGAGGCGAAGAGAAAAGGGGAAAAACACCAGCTCACAGAGCCTGGAGTCACTGTGGGCTGAGCCCCAAACAAACTCCCGAGCAACGGGAATAACCCTGGAGCTAGGAGCGAGTGGGAAAGGCCGCGGGCACTCAGGCAGCGGATCCAAAACCATTCTGAGAAACACAGTGAGAAGCTGCAGGAGGGCCCCGGATTTGCAGAGGAAGCTCCAACCCCGCAAGGGCCGCCTGGGCGGGTGGTGGAAGGGACGGGGGCAGAAGGCGCTGCCGCCGAGCAGAGCGCGTGGGGACCGAGCGCAGCCTCCTGCTGCGCCCGCGGCGAACTTAGCAACAGGGGACACCCCGAAATCCCATTCAGCAGAGCCAAATCAGGCGCCAGGGCACTGGGATGAAAGCGGACATGAGCAGCGACCAACAGCAAGAGTAAATAAGGTAGGAATAGAACAGGCTCCTTTCAGGAATGTCTTGGCGTCTAGACACCAAGAGCCTCCATTGGCCTACCCGTGAAAGGAGGAAGCTCCAAAATAACCCAAAGGGCCGTCAGACAGCACGAGCCTTGCTTCGGAAGCACGAAACATGCCAGGTTCCCCTGGCACCACAGGGGATGGGACCCAGTGTCCCCAGGCAGCCTTGCCAGGCTCTGCAACACGGAGCCTTCAGCAGATCTTCTCCGTGCTGGACACCACGGAGGAGCCCGAGGCGCCCTGCCAGGGGTTAGGCACCATTACTGCTCCACGTACG
Source organism: Nothocercus nigrocapillus (assembly GCA_013398345.1). Taxonomy (NCBI): domain Eukaryota; kingdom Metazoa; phylum Chordata; class Aves; order Tinamiformes; family Tinamidae; genus Nothocercus; species Nothocercus nigrocapillus. Next base: position 163,862 of record WBNA01000598.1, read on the forward strand.
TGTTGAAAGCTGGGAGCTGATTCAGCAGGCAGAGATTTCCATCTTGGAGATAATTCAAAAGCTATGGCACAAAAACATCCGTGAGGGACAGCCGGGTGCAAGGACACCAGCCTGGCGCTGACGTGACCCATGCTTGCTGCGCTGGCACAGACCCTTTGTCACGACCATGGGTAGGTCACCAGGTCTCAAAATCAGCTTACCCCAACCTCAGACGTCAGCGTCACGGAGCCCCGTGAGCCCCCCTTCCCTCTCCCACTGCTCCAGGGACCATGAGCAGTCAAGCAGCCACCAGCTTTACGGCCAAAGCATCTAAACCATTTTGGGGGACTGAAAGCTCCATCCCCCGGCAGCTCTGAGCTATTTCCTAGAGAGCAGCAGCACCTTGCTGCCAAGCGTGGAGATGGCAAAGATGCAAGAGAGTTAAGCAGGGATTTAGCTAAAACACTGCAGAGGAAACAGTTCTCTTTCTGAATCCCATTTCTGAGGCCGCTCAGGTGGTAACAGGCTGCTGTCCTGACTAGCGAGAGCGGCTTGGGGGCTAAGGAAGCAGAGGCAGAAAAATCTGCTTCATCATTAAGGCAAAAGCATTTACAGCAGCAGTGCAGGAGGTAGGAGATGATCCCAAGGGCAGGCCAGGCCGAACGCTGCATGGGGGAGACTGCGGCTGCCAAGCGCCTTTTCCCCAGAAGCAGCAGCGCTCGGTGCAGCTCTTTGCAGCTCCAGCACCTCCAGCGCTCTCTTTCCCCAGGAGACCAGGCCCAGGCAGGAGGGCTCGTCCCATGGCTGTCTGGAAGAGCAGCTCCTCCCTGCAGTCTAGCCCAAACCTTTCCCCATACCCGTTGCCAGCCCAACACAAAACATGTCACTTCTATCTAAGCTCTCTCTGCTCCACCAGCAGTTGAGGTTTGCATGTTCTGCAAGAGCAATTCGGTTTCTCCATCACTTCTGCTCTAGGGCTTGTGATTTCTGAACTTTCCCGGAAGAATTTGTGCAGTCAAAAGGCTGTGACCCCTCAGCTCCTTTTCAGTGATATTTTTGGGAAGCATTGCTGCCAAGAGAGGCGACTAAACCTAACAGTCCTCCTCTGGAAGCAAAAGGAGACACTTCCCAAGTTATTTTCAGTGCCTTTAAGAGCTTCGAGCATGAGAAAGAGGGTGAGTCCTGGACTAAAAACAGAACATACTGGTCCAAGGCTTAGCTCGGGCAAAGTCACAGATTTGCTCATTGATTTCCGCCTACTTCCTTTGCAGGTTACTGAAAGACAGACTTGCTGCCTCCTCAACCCCTTCTTCATATCTGCCTCAAGCCTCCATCTTCCAAATGACACAAAACCAGATACCCTGCCAAGCTAAGCACGGCTGCCCCAGCAAACACAGCGTGTTCTGCTTAGGTGTGTCGTTTCCCACGCATCCTGCCTTCGGAGCCGGCTCCTGCAAGGAACCGCACGCAGCAGGTGCTGGTCTCACAAACAAGGCCCCCTCCTCCAGCTACTCCACTTCGTTAATAAAGCGCTTCCAAGGCACCGTTCACTTCTTTGACATTCCGCATTTTATTGAGTTCGGCTGGATTAAAGGATTAGTCATATGGTACATGAATTCAATAAATATTTAAGAACTGGGTGATGAAGCCCCACCGCATTAGTGCGGGGAGTTTAGTGGAGAAGTAAAAACGTATTTTTAAAAGTTCAAATAACTAGCTGGGATGGATAAATGCAGCTCTTGAAAGATGGCAGCGTGTGCACCCCAGAAAGATTTCTGGCCAAGGAGCACAAGGAAGCCCGTTATCAGCAAACTGACAGATAAATTAGATTGTTTTTTTAATATGGAATAAAACTCTCTGCAGCAGTTCTGCCATTTCCTGGCCAGAGATGAAAGGGGATATTTGCATTGCAGTGCTAGTGCGATGCTCTGCCCAGCAGGCTGAACAGAGACGAAGTCTCCAGGTGGCAATCGACAAAGCCACCAGTCTGCACCTCTGAAAAACCTTTTTGGGAAGAAGGGGACAGGGAGGGGAAGAAATGGCAAGAAAATGGCAAAAGGGCCTCACTGGGATAACTACACACACTCCATCTTTTTAAGCCTTGCAGAAATTGCTCCTTTGCCATGACAGGCAGCGTATCAAGCAAGCAACGTGCCTAGCCCAAGAACACCTTCCTGCAGCCTTATCTTAGCAAAGGAAACCATATCAGTCAGGTCCTCTTCTCTCTCTAAAGACATGGCTACAAGTCTTTAGTGAATGAGAAGGATTGCCTGAAGTCCCCAGGCAGATCTTTAAGGTAAGTGGCACTGACACTTCTCTGCCTGTTCAGGAAAGGTCCTACCTGTAACACAAGACCATGCAAGAGCACCTACATTTCCAGAAAGCCCAGCTACAAAAGCAATATACAAACTTCTTATGCACCCTATCCATACCTGTGTACAACCCCAACTCATGGGCGGGGAAGCTACAAAACACTACTGTGACCAGTGCTCCTGCCACAGTTCCAGCAAGCCTCTACATCCTGAAGTTAAACTAGATATATCTATCGTAGAAAGAATCAGGTCAGGCGGAGCGACTTTGCTGGCTCTGCAGGGATCATCTGTTAGGAGCCACACATCAGACACTCGTCTCGGTTCTCCAAGGAGCACACCATGGCTGCTTTATTCCTCTCTTTCTCCTCCTCTTTGGAAGCCTTCTCTCGCTCCCTGAGCTTCTCTTTGTTCAGGGTGAACTGGATGGGGTTAGCAGCTGGTTTTGTCCTGAGATAGTACATGCCAGTCTTCAGACCCTGCAGAGCAAAAGCATGAGCCAAAGAGCAGTTATCAGCTGGAGTCCAGGCAAACAAATACAGCCAAGATCTGGACTGCGGAGCCTGACCTCCCACGTTTATTAGTACCACTGATTCTTGGAGGAAAACAGACGTTTACCTTTCCAAGAATCAGTGAATCAGTGAGACCAACTTTTCATGAAAAAAAAAAAAAAAACCACACACCCTTATCAACCCCAACTTGCTATCTGTTTTGAGCAGGCTTCTCCCCGACCCCCCCCAGATACCTGCTTCCACCCATAGAAGTGCATGCTGGTGAGTTTGCCATAGTTGGGTTCTGCGATGTGGATGTTGAGAGACTGGCTCTGATCAATGAAAGCTCCTCTGTCTGCTGCCATCTTGAGGATAGTTTTCTGGGAGATCTCCCACACGGTCTTATAGAGTTGCTTCAAATCATCAGGAATCTCAGATATATTCTGAAAGGAATAGGGAGAATTCCCCAATTCAAGGTGACCAGTGTCTGCCCAGGTGCTCATGTTACAAAAATAGACTTCAGGATTACTGAAGTTTCAGCCACTGATGACTAGAATTAAAGTTTAGTGCAGCTGAACTCTGGCACAGAACCCAAGCATCTCGTATCTGAAAGCATCTAAGCACAAAAAAACCTGACTTGCTGAAATAGGATGGCTTATTCTGAGGAATTTGACAGTGGCATTCAAACAGGGCAATAACATAAAACCTCACTGCTATTTAATACAAAGCAAAAGGCAATTCAGATGCTGGTACCCTGCATTTTATTAGCAAGCATCAGTGCCAGCACAACACTGGCACACAAGCATTTCAAACTCCACAAGAGAAATGACTCAGACCACACAGAGGCTTCGCTGGACATCTTCTGGATCTGCATATTATACACTTGGCTTATGCTCCAAGCATGCTCCTTAATACAAAATTTCCCCATTATATTCCCAAAGATAAACAGGGCTCTACCCGTTTGCAGAAGTTGCAAATAGAGCAGAGCAGCCCGATTTGTTATCTGTTCCAGTAGAAAAGTATGTTTCTATCAGAATTGTCTCTTATATGGGCAGGTTCAATAAGGAAGCAATTACCCCTGAGCTCTGACACGTCCTGTATTTCTCATGGAAATGCTCCGCTCCAACTTCACTGCTTTTCCTCCCCAGGCTGGCTGAGTCACGCATGGAGCGGAGCTCCACGCGCAGCTGAGCCCCAGTCCATGCAGTCAGCACTGCTCAGGACAGCGGGAATGCCAGGCCACTCTCCCTGGATTCTCCCACATACCTGGATAGAGCCATTATGGGCAATGATTTGGTTTTTCATCTCCTCATTCCATAGGCCCCTCTCAGTGAGATCTTTCAACAAGTGTGGATTCACAACCTGTACGGAACAAAGGCCAGTGATGAGAGCACTGTATATTCTGCTAAGCTGTACATACGTATAGCCATAAGAGGGTAACGGCATGAGAAGCTGCTGGCCACTGCAGACAACGTAAGGGAGAAGCACTTGGCCACCCAGTCTGGCACTAGACTGTTAAAACAGCAATGGGAGAAATTACTGGATATTATGAATAGTGACAGGGAGGTATATGGAACTCCCCTGTATGAGAAATGCTTAAAAAAAAAAAAAAAAAAAAAAAAAAACACCAAAGGTGCTGGCCTGCCTGAAAGGCCCTCTGCATCTGTAAACCTTTTACATGATGCGTTCACAGATTTGTTCAGTGCTTTATAGACAGGTCTTTTAGAATTTTGCAAAGCAGCACTGTGGCCTCCATTCATCTACCAACAGCATGCACAGCCCATCCTTCATCAATTTCACTAACTGACCTTAATCTAGCAAGTATTCCAGTATTCCTGCAGGCAATATTGAGGTCTCATAAAGGTCATTTCCAGAGAAGAGTCACATTTAAAAAACAAAACAAAACAAAAAAAAAACAGCAACAACGACAACACATTTTCATATTCCAGGAGGTCAGCACGCAATGCAGATATTCTGGTTAGAGGTTTTCCTTGGCACTTTTGGCCTCTGACATAAACTTCTAACAGAATTGAGTGAACAGTGAAAAATCATGTAAAGTATGAATACAGAAAAGCTCTTTGCTATACCTGCATCAAGTGCTCACCTGAAACTCTCCCGAGAGGACTCTGCGTGTGTAGATGTTACTGGTGTAGGGCTCGATGGATTCATTATTGCCCAGGATCTGAGCAGTAGAAGCAGTTGGCATTGGAGAAAGGAGGAGGCTGTTTCTGACACCGTATCTAGCAAAGATAGTCAAGAGAAAGCTTCAGTCAACTGGGATAAGACAGAAAAGACACAGAAAAAAACAGAGTTTATATACTGTCTGCAAAGAGCAGACAGGAGGACCAGTATCAAGAAATCCTTCTCACAAAGATAAAGCAAGTTCATCACCATATCTTCCCCAATTCAGCTCACACGCTCATAAATCTCACCTACATTTTTTCCTCAGGGTGACCCCAAAAAACTTAAGATTATCTACTCAGGAAAAGGAAGTTCAACTAATCTTGTAATACGGGTCAACATGGAAGTATAACTCAGTCTTTGAAAGTTCTGTCTTTAACCAGAGACTTTGCAAAATTATTTAATGGTGGGAAAGGGTTCACAGGGGGGAGAGGAAAAAAAAAAAAAAGGGTACACAGCTCCACAACATTCAAGTGAAAACACAAAGAACAGCCAGTGAAGACCTCAGGACCACTCCATATGCTAGACAGAAAACAGGTGGACCAAATCTGAAAGTCAAATCCATACAAATAGGTGGGCTCTCTGTGGTCTGTAAGAACATAAACCAAAGAAAGTCATGCACAGAACGAACACGTTTGAAGAAAAATCTACTGAAAAAATAAAATAAACAGGGCCCCTGTCATGCTTGTTCTGTATTTTGCCTTCAGGCAGTCAGAAAACATGTCATCACTAGAAAATGTAATCTGCGTGTAATACAAACTGTGTGGAACTACTACTCACTTGGCAATCTTCTCCTTTAGCGCTCTCCAGTCCCAGAGGTCAGAGGGGGTGACATTCCACATGTCATACTGAAGAATCTGGGGAACACAAGAGTTGCCCAGTTTAGACTAAGCTCTTTTTCTCTCCACATTTTATATATCACATTATAAATTGACCTATTATCACTATTAACTATTCACTACAGCTTAGCCTCAACTAAGCTCCTGTATCATAACCTTACAAACACTCCAACTTTTTATTACGCTAAAGGACTCAGCCCCCACAGGCTGAATCTTGCTTTTATTTTTCCTTTGCATCGCAGTTTAACTTGCGCAACTCCTACTGCCTTTAAAAAGCCAAATGATGGAGGAAATTTTCCCTCCCTTTTGCAGTGCTGCAACATTACCAGCTTGAGGTGTTTCAGTCTTATTTTCTCCCTGTATCAAGGATCAGGTACAGTAATATTAACTGCTTTAATAGTTTCGGTCCTCACACATCGCAGGTCCTGGTACTTACTCCTTTGCTGACAGGAGAACCCTCATATGTTTCATACGGTCCTTGTTCCTGGGCAAGCTCACAGCTGGCTTCCAGAGCACCATAATAAATGGTCTCAAAAATTTGCTGGTTCAAGCGCTGAGCCTCAGGACTTTCGAAGGGATATCTCATCAAGATGAAAGCATCTGCCAGGCCCTGCACGCCAATGCCAATGGGCCGGTGGCGCCTGTTGGAGCGTTCAGCCTGCAGGGTGTTCACGGAGAGGATAATTAATGTTAGTGGAGACAAGAATCACAGAATGAAGAAGGTCTGAAGGGACCTCTGGGAGGAATTTTCACCTCTACACTTGCTTTCATTTTACTGACCATTCACTCTGTTGCAATAACTCAGCTTTCAACTCAGCCCAGCTCCCCAGAGTTTGCTGTTTGGTAGGGCAGGAATTTGAAGACCTAGATTAAGTCTATTAGGAGTGAACATTGATTTTAAATGATCAGTTTGACACATAAAAAGGAGGCTGATTTAGAAACAAACACTAAGCACTTCCTCAAATCCAAGTCCCTGAAGACCTTTACACATTGCAACTGTGTGCACTTCAGAAATCTGATCCTTGCTAGGCTTGGCTTCATGCTTTGGGCTTTGGCTTCTTTCTTCCTCCAAAGCATTCAGTTCTGCTCCTGGTCTTCCTATGTTCTTGCAAGACAACAAACCCTGCTCCCGTTCTTCAACTGCTATTCCCTCTGTACACCTTCCTCTTAGAAAGGTGTCCATGCAGCCTCCCAAAAATGCATAAAACCAATATGTGAAGACTGAGCAGCATCTTCTTGAGACCCTCCCAGAATCTCCTTTTCTAGTGCATTTCTAGTGCTCTTCTGTGCTTTATGGAAATCCACACAAATGAAAACACTGCTACCTCAGAACCATCTCAAAGGAAGGCTCCGAAACAGCTTCACTACAGAACCGCTTCTCTCTGGGCTGGAGCTGAAGAAGTCACTAGAAACAGATGACATCTGCAGTCAGGTAGCTAATAGAGCTCCCAACTATTTTCCAAAATCGTTTTACAAAAACCTTCTTTGACTCTGCCTGCTGAAGACTGAATCCACATTACTACAGAACAGCAGCTACTCCTCACCAACCTTTTGGCAGTTTTTCAGCCCCATTCCAGCACAGCACAGCACTCACCTCAGGCACAGGGTAGTAGTTGATATCAATGATTTTGTTCAGGTTTCGGACTATAACTTTCGTGACCTCAGCCAGCTTCTTGAAATCGTATGTGTGTTCCGAGGTGACGTACATATTCAGGGCTATAGAAGCCAAATTACAAACTGCGACCTGCAGGAGGGGTGGGGAAGCAGAGGGGAAGAAGAGGCCCATCAGTCAGCACCCCATGCAAAACACAGAACCCCAGGCCCTCCCCAGGCCCAGTGGGGAAATATGGAAATAAAGATTGGAAAAGAAACCAAGCTGCAAGGGTGGAAAAAAAACATGCTCATTTCTATACACTCTTACAAGTTGCAAAAGGAATAACAACAATTTAGTGAAGTTTAGTAGCTATCAAGGCATAAATATCATTAGAAGAAATGGCTTGGTCAGTCCTGCTACCTATAGATCATTCTTTCAACTGAACTTAAGCATTTTTTGTGTTGCCAGAATCCGCAGCTGATTCTAGTATGAGGTTTAGGCTACATTAGGGCCTTTCTTGATTGTTTTTTAACATTATCTTTATTTCCAAAACCAACAGACTCAAAACAAGTCCACCAAGATTTCTTGTGCAGTCCAGACAGGCACAACAGCACTCATCTCTTCTAGACTACTCAAAATTTCATGAATATACCAAGAAAACATGAGTTAAATGAACTACTGGCAGCTGACAGTAGAAAGTGACTGTCACAACAGTCTCAGAAGCATTACTGTACAAGAAATTCCCCCTGTAGTATAAGCACTAATTCGTTTCTATATCCTTGTTTCGTCTTAGCTAATGATATTGCAGTAAAAACATGACTTGTTTTGTAGATATCTATGTTAGGAACGTAAAACTTGGGGAGAACTGTTATTTGGATGCAAGTTCGAGAGTAAAAGAGGCATGAGTTTTACTGAGGTGTTAGTTTAAGAGGCGCTTCCATCAGCAACCAGCAAGCCAAGCTGGAGGTTTGCTTTAATGAATATCTATTTTTTAATACCAAATCTTCCATGGAAGTTTGGTTTTCTTCCCCAGCTAAAGGGCAGACACATCCTAGAAAGCAGCAACAGGCACAGTCACCTTCCTAAATGCTGCAAGGTCCCCCTCTCCACTCACCTCATCTTTGCTGGTATACTCCACGATTTCTGTGCACAGGTTGCTGCATTTGATGGTTCCCAAGTTCTGCTGGTTGCTCTTGCGGTTGCAGGAGTCCTTGTAGAGCATGTAAGGGGTGCCGGTCTCCGTCTGCGACTCGATGATTGCATACCAGAGCTGCTGAGCCTTCACCACCCGGCGGACGCGGCCTTGCTTCTCGTAACTGCAACGAGGCACATGCTGCTTATTAATGCCAGCCTCTTCCCAGAATAGCAGCGGAACACTATCATTCCTAACACAGAACAAGGTTTCCACAAAGCCAGGACCCCATTTGCTTCTGATCCGTGTGCACTCTGAGTAAGCCAGGAGAGCACAGCAGCAGAGCACCAAGATTGTCCTTGCTTAAAGTGAGAGTCCAGGGAAAATGTTCTCCTACAACATCCTGCACAACTAGTTCAAAACAAAGTAACCTACTGCTGTAAAAGCAGGGACCATTTCAGAGTTTCCCTTTAACAAGTTAAATCATCATTTGTACTTCAAGCAGCTCACAATTTGAACCAGATAGCAACTACACTGGAACTCGCTTACTACTTGTGAACCAATACCTGTGCATTGACTCCCAGATACCACAAGGGCAGTTCCATGAACCGATGGCCACTACTTAGAAGTCTATCCGCTTTACTTACCTCTCATACAGTTTCTCAAATTCCTCTCCCCAAACCTCATCTAGACCAGGACACTCATTTGGACACATTAGGGACCAGTCCTATAAGAAGGAAAAGTATTCAGAGAAACCTTAAACATCCTGTTGTTTCATTCAGCTTCATCAGAGGAACATATTGGTTAAACAAACAATACAACAAGAACACATCCTGCTAAATATATATTTATTAAAATACATTACATTTCCCATCCTGAAAAACTAGAAACCAACTCTGTGAGCAGATTAAGGGATGGTATTTCTCAGGCTAGTCAAATTTATTTAAAATCAATTATGAATGTTTGTGATCAAATTGAATTTTTAGTCCCCAAATGACTGATTCTCATGATACAATCCATATTAGAATCATAGAATCACAGAATCATAGAATCATATTAAAGCAAATACAATCAGCTATATGAGAGTCAATTTACTGAGAGGAGCTTGATGCTTCCAGGAGACTCCAGAGCAAAAATAAATACAAATAAAAATTAAAAAAAATCAGCCTAACAGTGTTGATCCCTAAGTCATGGACTGTAGAACTAAGCACTGAAACAAAGCATTCTAGTGGAGTTCTCCAGCTCAATTCTCTACTTGTGTACTCTCATTCTCAATCCAGGCACAGCAGATCTTTCAGGAAGCTCCTTTGCTGCTAGGAGGACAGCTCTGCAACACTTCTTGAAATCTACCCCAGGGCTGATCCGCTGTTTCTCCAGTAACAGACCTACCCTGCACCAATCAAGCCTGTTACCTGGTTGGTTTCAACTCGCTTCATGAAGAGATCAGGGATCCAGAGGGCAAAGAAGAGGTCTCTGGCTCGCTGCTCTTCTTTCCCAGTATTCTTCTTTAAGTCAAGAAATTCAAAAATGTCCAAATGCCACGGCTCGAGGTAGATGGCAAAGGCCCCAGGTCTCTGATGTGTAAAATACAGTCAGGATCAGAACAAATCACTCTCAAAAAAAAAACACTGTCTTTCACACTGCTGCTGAGTGCATACCATATCCTAAACTATTTGGGTCTGGGACCTAATTTTATAGTCACGTAAAGGCAATTTCAGAGTGTTGTGTTACTGCTGCTCTCACTCACTGCAGCTAAGCTTTGCCATGCTGCTAACTCCAAATTCTCAGTAAAAAAAAAAAAAAAAAAAAAACATCAGTTTCATAAATCTATTTCCTCTTTGTCAACAGGAGCTTTATCAATCTTCGATTTTGCACTATTTGAGTATATATAGTGCAGAAAGTTAACACAATCTTACACCTTAATTCAATGTAGGGTGCTCAAGGAGTAACTGATACAAGAGGTCAGTCTTGCACATCTGTATTCTACAGCAGACATATACCAAAAAATGTAACTGCATGATAAAATTCACAGTGGAAGGGGAACACTAGGAAGAGGTGAAAGGCACCATTTTAATTCTGTGCTACCTGTAACCACCCCACCTTCTCTCTGGTGCTACCGGGTCAGTTTTCCACAGCAGCAGAAGAATCCCTTCCCGACAGAGGGGCCACTCACCACCCCACTTTTAAGGGAAGCGGGTACCTTGTTGCCACCTTGGTCCACGTAGCGTGCAGTGTTGTTGTAGACTCTCAGCATTGGAACAAGTCCATTGGAATTTCCATTTGTCTGCAGAGACACAGAAAAAAAACACCAATACTAAAATACAGTGGCCTGAGGAGACGGGCCAGCATTTCCCATACGTCTCAACAGTCAGAACTTCCATGCGGGAAGCCAGCAGCTGACCAGCCCAAACAGTTCTTTGGTAGCGTGGTGGGGAGAGGAGGGGTTGTTCTTTTGAAGTATGGAGGCACAGGTAGCAGCTACAGTCCCAAAACTTAATGAGACTTAACCTAAACTGCTTTCCTGTAATTAATCTGGAGATTTACAGGGTGACCAAAAAAAAAGAAAACAAAAAGAATGCCACAGATCTTAAGCAACTGGATATGCATAAAATCTGTATAAAAACAGCTAATAAATGAGTCTATAAGTACACTCCTAGGCTGCCAACTTGTAAAGAAGCTAGAATTGTCTGATCAAGCACTGGAGGGAGATCTGACTCTCTTTTTCAAAGGACTTCCATTAGGAAGCCAAAACACCAAGGAGAAACAGCCTTTTCACCCTAGGTCATACTGAAAAGGGAAGCATCACTGAGCTAGATCAACTGCTGTGTTAAACAGACTTGGCAGAAGCAGTGTTGATTTGGCGACTGCAGCACAGATATTTACCCAAAGCAGGAGGTTCGTGCCAGCTGGAGCACCGTCCGCACACTCACCCCTGCAATGTAGCTGCCCGTGGCTCGGATACAGCTCACGGCAAGACCGATGCCACCAGCAGACTTGGAGATCAGTGCGCACTGCTTGAGAGTGTCGTAGATTCCCTCAATGCTGTCATCTTTCATGCACAGCAGGAAACAACTAATGAAAACAAACACCTTTAGCATATATTGATTAAAACACACATCAAACAATGTGTTGCCAGGGCTGCAGGAAGCAAGGCTAATTTCTGAATCTTTAGCATGCTATGCAAAGCAAATAAATAAAACAGAAACCACAGTTTGTCAAGTGGAATAAATAATAGTTTAAAGAACATCATGGACTACAGTTGTACTACAGACACCTTTGTTACCAAAGCCAATCATTTTCAAAATCCAATCTACTGCAAAGCACTCATGCTTGCTACTTTTACCATATTTCAGAGAATAATTAACTGCGATCCGTTTGTAATCTGTAGAAGACTTTGTATATAAGTAACTTTTATTATAAATAAGAGTACAAATATTTCCACTAGTTATAGAAACTTACAGACACCCGAGTTTTCTCCTCCCAAAGACTACGTTAGGTATTAAACTTGACAGCAAGCAGTCAAAACTTTGTAACAGAATCACAGAAATGCAGCTGTGACTGGGTCTTTACAAATGAACTGCTCTATCTCCAAAACTTCATCTTCACCCAATTGTGCCTTTTTTTTTTTTTTCTCAGAGGTACCTGGACAGCTGTGGGCGGTTGGTGCCCGCATTGAAGAGCGTGGGCGAGGCATGGGTAAACCACCTTTCAGACAGAAGATTGTAAGTCTCAATTGCAGCGTCAATGTCATTTTTGTGGATTCCTACAGACACCCTCATCAACATATGTTGGGGACGTTCAGCAACTAGACACAGGAAAGAAAAGGGTGTGGGGGAGATGCACATCAGTGTGATGTTTACACATTCAGATGCAGAGGTTAAGCAATAAGCTACTGGCAGCGTGACTTTAATGGGCCACGTTAGAGCCACTGCTTCCAAAGAATTACTGAGTAATTCAGGTTGGAAGGAGCCTTGAGAAGTTCCTGCTCCAATCTCCTGCTCAGAAGAGGGTCAGCTAAGAGAATCACAGCAGCTTCCTAAAGGTTTTATCCAATTGGATCTTGAAAATCTCGAAGAAAAAGGACCCCATAACCCTTGGGGTAACCTGCTCCAATGTTTGGTTGCTTTCACAGACACCCTGTTCTCATCCCTGACTGCTCGAATGAGTGAAGGGGAACTGTATTAAAAGCTAAATCCCAATTCAATACCCAGTCCAGCATCCATACACTCTTTACGCATTCTGAATTAAAATTAACCTCTAACTTCTGCTGTCCCAGGAATCTCAGGCTAAGGGCCTGCAAGGCACAGGAGTCATTTCAACCTAAACCTATTAAAAAGCACTTAGTGCTATGGAACAAGTCATCTGCACCTACTACATCCTAGATCACAGGTAGCTCTCAAACCTTTTGGGTGCCTGTAAGACACAGGTGAGATACAGTTATCTATTTTACACTGCCATTACTTGGCACATCTATATATATACACACATAAATATATATATACAGGTATGCATGTGTGTGTATGCTTGCAACGGTGTTGCTCTTAGCGAGCAAATATTTTCCATGAATGTATCACAGACACCATAAAGGGTTAGATTCTTACGTAAGAAGAGATTTGTATGTGCCCAGCAAAGACCTATTACAAACAGGTAGCTTGGCTGCTATTTTTCAAAGTGGTGGACAACACTTTTGCTAAAATGCCTTGCCCAAGGCAAGGAGGTGGCCTATCTGCCTCCTCACCCCTCTTCTGAGCCAGGCCTCAGCTTTTAAACAACACATTGAGCTGATGCAGACACTTCTTACCTTTTGAGTTGATTTTCAGCAAGTAGGAGCGCTCCAGAGTCTTTAAAAAGAGAGAGTGTGTTTTAATAGTCATTTGGATTTCAGGTAAACATATACATATGTATGTATATATGCATGTATGTACACTATTACTAAAGACTAAAAGCATCTTCCTGCTCCTTATCTCAGGCTTCAACAGAGACCAACCCCGCACTCAACTCTTCGGTCCTGTTAAGGGGATCCCTTGGGCTCAACACACCACTTGGAATGAAAGGAAAACAGCCCACACTTCTGTCTACACACTCCAGAATTTTCAAAAGCTTTTGTGGTTGACAGATCAACGAGGAAAAAAAAAAAAAAGAAAAAAGAAAAAAGAAAGTCATATCAACTGCTTAGCAAAGCCAAGAAAAAGAGCACATTAGCTGTGCATCTTGGCAATGTTTTGTGCATGTTTCTTTTAACAATTCCACTAACATCCCATCTACCTCAATGCCCTCCTTGACAAACCTAATGATTCTGCAAAGATTCCCAGCCTCTCAGCACTCAGCTCCAAAGCAACAGCACAACAGCAGTCTTCATATCTTGTAAAACATGTTTTTTACCTTAAAGCCAAAATAGTTGTAGGAGAAGTCTCTGTCATAGATAATGGCAGAATTCAGGCGCTGAAAGGAAATAACACAGAGAAAGTTTTACATTTAAATTCAGATTATTTGTGGCTCGTATTTTCAGTATAACAATGGTTTAATTGTTCAGCTTTTCTGGCCTAGTGAAACAGATATCATGCAAGAACACTTAGTCTGAAACAACCCATTGATTTTAACATTTTTTTCAAGTACAGTTGCACAATCATTGGCTGCATTTTACTGAAGTCTCTAGATACCAAGATACTAAGAAATTAGATACTAAGAAACAGTCAGAATCAAAAAGTGGATGTGCCTTCTTGATAAGAACTCCAACTGCAACAGCTTGAAATTAGACATCAAACCTCACCTTTCCCTTCTGTGCACATAAAACAGGTTGCTACATCAAAAGGCAATTTTTCTTCAAATTTAATTAACTAGTTGCACAGATTATGACAATGAGAACATCTAAGAAAACAGATCTTGCTAGAGAAATATCCTTAAAGGAAGAAAGTTCCAAAACCACCTCTTTTACTCTCCAGAACAGAGCAGTTACCTCCACTGGTTCTGGTATTGTTCTTCTGGGTCTAAAGCAGACACAGTTGACATATAAATAAGAAAAAATAAAAACATTGTCTAAACTGGTTCACTGAATCTTCAGAACTGGAGAAATGTTACATACGTCTTTGTTGGCCAACACTATCTCTAGGGTTTCTTTGGAGATCATTGGCGAGTGCTTCCCGTTGTGAGGGTTTATGTAGTTGTAGAGATCATCCATCACATCTACAACAGAAACATAGTTAAAAGAAAGATGAAGTCAGTCACCTGTAGAAGTACTTATATGTACTTTGTCATTCATTTTCAAGGATTTAACACACAGGACTCCATATTATCCAAAATAATGCCCTCCAGCTCTCTGTGCATACAGCCCCTCACCGTCACAGCTCTCCAATGTCTTTTCTACCTGCTCTGTATTATTTCCCATTGACTTTAAAAAAGCACTTTGCTTAGAGTCATTTTTAATAAAATTCATGATTCTGTGACAGCTATGGAATTTCAGTCTAACCAACGCAAAGTGCAGCAGGCCATTCCACTTCAGAAGCAGAATCAAACTGATTCTCTTCTTACAGGTTTAGAGATTTTCTTTGAAAGTGGGAAAAGAAAGTGGGTGTATCCTAATTTCAATCAATTGCATTCTTCAGTTCCTTTTATTCAGACATTTTTTTTTAAAAAAACAGACAAGTTGATTTTCTTTGTGACATGCAAAAAAAAATGGTGATTTTCATTTTCGTGGCATTTTTAGTTGAAGTAATTTCTTACATAATTATATCCTCCATAACTCCTACTCCTTTTCTGATTAACTGCTATCCAAGTGCCCCGCACAGACCTACCACTGAACACTTTCTTTGTTTCCTTGTGCAGATTGGACACTGCAATCCTCGCTGCCAGGATAGCGTAGTCAGGGTGTTTGGTGGTCAGAGTTGCAGCCGTTTCAGCAGCCAGAGTATCCAGTTCCACTGTCGTGACACCACTGTAGAGCCCCTGAATCACTTTCATGGTGATCTGTGCCTGAAAAAGCAGAATTCTGCACATTAGCTAAAAAAAGTGTTTTAACCATGTAAGAGATTTGCTTTACTATAAATTGTATCTTTCATTCTGTTTAAATGGAAAAACAAAATAAAAAGCTCTCTTGATAAAGTACTGCCTCCTAAAGTTTTAAACCAAGTGATACTGGGACTAGAGAGGGAGCAGGGAAAGAAGAAAGAAAATGGAAACAGTCAATCACCAAAAATACTCTCTCTACAGTCAGACCCTTCCTGAAGGCTAAAATAAGGTAGCAGCAAAATGCATGGAATAAAAGTCACATGGAAACTGTACTTGCTTGCAAGTTTTATAACTCCAAATGCAGTTGACTTTATAAAAGCTGGACAAGACTCAGAACTTGACTTGTAATTGAAGAAAAGAAACTTGGAGCTCTGGAGAGCTCAGGTTGGGAACTCCAAATGAACAGACTAGCTCTGCACATCTGCACAAAAAAATCAGAGACTGCTACAGATCCATGGGGCTGCCTCTGCACTGGCTGTGGAAGAAGCGGCTTGTAGAGATGGGAGCAATAAGCACTCAAAATCAAAAACACAGTTTCTGCACTAGTGCCATAATAGGCTTTTCCTTTGCTGAAAGCGAGGAAAAAAAGGAAAGGACCTGGTGCTCTTGGCTTTTAGCAAGGAGCACCACAAGGGGCAGAAAAGAGGACAAGGGGAGAGAGGAGAGACTCACGGGATCCACAAAGTCAGCGTTGAGCCCATAGCACAGCTTCTGGATGCGCGACGTGATCTTGTCAAACATGACCCGCTCCTGGCGGCCATCTGTCAGGGAGGAAGTTAAGAACAGAGCAGCCCCTGTTACACTGGGAAGCGGTTAAAAACAGTATCCCCTGCCCAGGAGGAGCCCCCACACCAAGATCCAGGCCTCAGTAGAAGAAAAAACAGGGAGCTCCTACTGGTCAAAGGGGGGCATGAGGACCCACTACAGCACCAAGAATCTTTCCACGCACAAGGGAAGCACCCCAGGGCTTTCATGCCATTTGGGGTCCCCCTCTGGGCCACAACTTCCACAGAGCTGGTCCCCCTGTGAGCTGTGTTTGGGGGGGCGGCCCGGATTAAAGGCAGAGAGACGAGGCCCAAAACTGAGTGGCTTGTAGGGATGAGGGGGAATTGCCTCCCAAAGCAGGTGCCCCCAAAGCACAAGGGTGACCACCCCCCTCCACACACACACAAACAACATAGGGGTGACCCTCC